>NC_051168.1:62097062-62372062 GCF_013339725.1 Rhipicephalus microplus
CCCGATGGCCGTGACGACATATGGGGCTTTCCTTTGATGTATCTTTGGGCCTGTTTAGCCTTGGCTATGCTGAAAAAACAAGAAAAAAAGAAGGAAACAAACAAAGAAAGAGTGAGAGATAGAGAAAGAAAATGTTGAGACAAAAGAAAATGTTGAGACTCTATTTATATTGTATAAGTGCGTGGTTTTATACACGCCGGTCGCGTCAATTTTCGCAGCGACAAAGTTCCCGTTACAAGTTACCAGACGGAGTTCCAGAGGATCAATACAATCGACCATGAAGTAGTGGACGAAGGCTTTGGCGTTTGTCTTAGGCGATTGGATAACGGACCCTGTGAGCCTTTTAAAGTTGGCCATTATGAAATTTCAGGAAATCTTTGGATGATAAAATTGTTGGAAATCGTCGGTGACATGTGTTGTCTTTTTGAACACAGTAACTGCAAAGACAAGACTAGTGTTTGAAGCTTTTGCTCCGGCTACACCCCTTGGTCAAATAAAAAATATATTGATCAGTTCAAGCTTCCATGGTCTCTTGAACTTCTGCCACATTTTTTTATTTTCAAAATTGTGGTTGTTTCAAGCACTTTTTATGGCGCTTTTGGGATACATCTACATCTGCGAAATTAACGTTGGGACTTCAAGATGGTCGTTCATCGGGGCTTGTTGGTACGGAATCAGTTTTTTTCTTCTTCATAAACGTAGATACTGTACACCGAGAATAGACCACACGCGCTCTGAATTCCTCCAGGGAGTTTTATTACGCGAACACGTAATATATGGTCAGAGAGAGAGACAATGGAAGTCGGCGTTGGTGCGTCGAGGCATGCGACGCCAATTCGAAGTGAGCTGGACGTCGATCGACGCAGCGGTCACACGTAAAGAACGAAGACGCCTTCCTGCAGATGCTCGGCAAATCGTTCGCCGCGTATTCCCGCTGCAGATGCGCGCGCGGCTTCCGACGGCGTGAAAAAAAAAAAAAAAAAAAAAAAACCAGTTTCGCCTCGCGATGCGCGGTTCTCCATTTGCAATCATCTACGCCTCCCTCTCTTATTTTTTTCCCACTCGCTTGATTCTCTCTCCTCACTCGCTGGACTTTTCAGTTGTTGTTTTTTTTTGTCTCTCTCTCGTGGCAACAGCGAGAATCAAATAAGTTAGTGCTAAGGGAAAGGAGACAGGCCTCATATCGCTTTGCCCCAGTGCATTTGACCTTTAGGCTAGTGCGAAGCGTATTCAGCGTGCGCGCAAGTGCACTCATTCACTCCTTCTCTCACTCACTCACTCACTCACTCACTCACTCACTCACTCAGGTATAAGCTTTTACTAAAGCTCAGATGATGTCAACAAGTTGAGATGTCGTGGTTGCACGCAAGTTTTTCCGCATTCAGCGGGCATTGTGTCACGCACGAGCTGAAATCAAGCAAAAAAAAAAAAAATAAACAAACACATTTCTGTAGCGCATACCGAACCACTAAAAGGTTGATTAGGAATTTTTTCAGGGTGGCACGCAGTTTTCCGCATCGGTATTTTTCCCCATTACTACGTCGTTTATGACAAGGTGAATAATTAACGACGACTATTTGCGTACACGTATATACGAAACACAAATACGAATATTTTGTGACTTGCCCCATGAACGGTTATGTCGCACTTAAATTCAAGTTACATGGCGCAGCACATGCGCACCAAGTGGCTTGTACTTGGAACTAACGCTAAGAAATACAGCACCGCACGTGGGAAGGACAATGTCATAAAGATTGATTGATACGTGGGGTTTAACGTCCCGAAACCACTATATGATTATGAGAGACGCCGTAGTGGAGGGCTCCAGAAATTTCGACCGCCTGGGGTTCTTTAACGTGCACCCAAATCTGAGCACACGGGCTTACAACATTTCCGCCTCCATCGGAAATGCAGCCGCCGCAGCCGGGATTTGAACCCGCGACCTGCGGGTCAATGTCACAAAGATTGCGACAATGTTTACTAGAGGGTACTTTGGCGCTGTCGTCGTTCAGTCACCGTGGGAATGACAGGTAGGTAGTACATGGATTTGCCTAATACTTGTGCTTGCGGCTTCTATCACACTCGTGGCTGTGTTTATTATTGCGTTTTGGCTTCTATATCGGGATAGAACTGATACTTGCGAACCTGATTGTGATCGGCGTGCCTAATAAGGTTAAGCGGATGAAATAAGACTGCTGAACTTTTGTCGAACTTCACCCTGCTACAAAAAGGCTTCAAGGCATACAGACCACGCAGTGCAAAAACTTTACACAGAACAGGAGAAATGTTTCGTTAAGTTTTTTTTTTTTTGCTAAATGTCAATTTTATTTCAGCTACGTCGTGATCAATTAGGAATTATCAACATGCCCAACTTCACACTCTTATGAATTGTGAATCATATATACGCAGATTCATGTACTATCTATCTATCTATCTATCTATCTATCTATCTATCTATCTATCTATCTATCTATCTATCTATCTATCTATCTATCTATCTATCTATCTATCTATCTATCTATCTATCTATCTATCTATCTATCTATCTATCTATCTATCTATCTATCTATCTATCTGTCTGTCTGTCTGTCTGTCTGTCTGTCTGTCTGTCTGTCTGTCTGTCTGTCTGTCTGTCTGTCCGTCCGTCCGTCCGTCCGTCCGTCTAGCTATCATTCTCACTGTCTCGTGCTGGCTCATCAAGTTTCATGCGTTTCAGCTCCCATATATTGCCAGATTTCTCTCTGGCGTCTCATTAAGAAGCCGTATGGGGGCAAGTTTCACGGGCCAGCAACAGCTGGGGCAATCACACCGACCAGTTGATCCAGCGTGTGTCGTCGCCCACCGCCGCCTCATTTATATTCGGCGCTGCAGGTCGCGAACCACACACGCCTCTGCCGATCTCAGCGGTGTAATTATTCCACCACGGTAGGAGCTGCCGTCTGCAGCTTTTTAGAGTGTTAAGCTGTGCAGCTATCGAATGTCGCAATCTCGCTTTTGCGGTTTATCGCTTTTGTCTTTCCCCTATGTTAAAGATCACCTCCGCATAGTAAATGCATGCTGTCCGATTTTGTGAAGTGGGAACGGATCCGCGGCAGATGGCATCATCTGAGGCTGCTTGAGCATGGTCGGGTTATAAAACTGTGCAGTATTACGGTAGTGCATGCATGGTTGTCGTATACCCGGCCAACATCTGCTTTTCATGGGACCATTTTCTCTTTCTCTCTCTTTCTCTCTCGTATTCCTTCTGCATGGGTAGTGAACGCGGTCTGTCGCTTCATGCCGACCAGACTTGACAATGATGACAATGCAATAATGAAATTGCTTCCTGCTGTAAGGAGTTATTTAATGAAGTATTTAATGAAATATTTATTCAATTTATGGAATTTTTATGTGCTGCGAATTTTGTAATGTAACTAATAGCAACGAGACGAGTACAATAAAAAAAAAGATTACTTCTTTTCCCAACAGCTTTTTTTTCTACAACTTTTCCTTACAACTACTGTTTTTTTTCCTGGATGCGTGCCAATTATCGATTCGGTAGCTGAGCTGCTTTCATTCGCTGAAACCAGCTCGTATACGTAATCCAAGATAAGCCAAGCCACTTTCGATATTGGAGACTTTTTTTGTTGTTGACCTCTTTTTTGCCTTACGCAGTGATAACATACACTATCAAAAGTTTTTTTTTTTTCTGGTTTGCGGTTTTACGTGAACTGCTGCGCTTCTGTGTGTTGGACAGGTATCGATTCTCGACTAACTTGCGGCTGTGCACTGATTTGCTATCAGTAACTATGGCACATATCTATAGGCCTGCACAGTCCAAGCCACTTTTGATGTGGTTACCACTTTTCTTTTTTGTTTCTTCTTTTCTCTCCCAACTTAGTGATTACATCTATACTGTCAACCGCTCTCGTCGGTTTCCAGTTTTACGTCGTCTGCTGCGTATGCGCAAGCGCGTCATCTGCTGCGCAAGTATACATATATTAGTGCGCGTATATACGTTCGTGTTCGTTTTTTCGGCTCCCCTCGGCTTCGGCTTGGCTCGGTTCGCGTGCACGCCCACCGATTAAGAAAGAAGCGCACGGTCGAAGTCGAAATTGACGTCACCCCCTCCCTCGCTTATCGGGCGCTGGAATCTTCGGGCGCTGGGGGGCGCCACTCCACGGACCCATGATTCGCTAATGACGAGAACAGCTCGTCGCCATTAGGCTTTTTTTTTTTTTTTGCTTCGAGAGTTGCGCGCGCGAAAGAAAGATATTTATACGATGATAAGCTGAAACCAGAAATGCGCTGTCAGCTCTACCAGGCGTCACCCTGTCATCGTATAATTATTTGGTCGGGGCTAATGCGCAGTGTGTACGCCGCGTTCCCAGTTATTTTAATTTTCACTTGTAAAACGAGGAGGAAGAAAGAAAGAAAGAAAGAAAGAAAGAAAGAAAGAAAGAAAGAAAGAAAGAAAGAAAGAAAGAAAGAAAGAAATGATGGGAGCATCGTCTTTATTAAGTGACCGGGAGCATGTTGCCGTGTATGATACCGCATGCCTTCGCGTGTAACCACCGTATACATTCACAAACGCTCCTCGACTCGACTGTCCCCCCCTCACTTGACAGAGTTGAGCACTGCGCCGCTGCTCGGCTGACAGTGGCGCTGCGATACTCAAGAATCGCAGCACATTATCGCTGATACGCAGCGACTTTCCCTGCCTAGAGATGGCGCTTCCATCGACCTTCTCAAGTGAAGGTGAAGCGTTGAGTGGAGGGACGTTCTAGAATGCGGGGGTATAAGGGTTCTCTGCGCCTCGCTCAAAAGGCATTCATATACACGTCCATCTTTTTTGTTTGTTTGTTTCATTTTCTTTCAGCGTGCTCTGATCACTTTCCGGATTAAAACTATATATATTTGCGTTGCCTCTAAACGCTTCCTTGCGGAAAAAAATTGTTGCCGCTGGCAGTATCATATTACGCGTAATTATACGGTATATACACTCTCGAACTTGAAACCTTTTTTTGGGTGCGTCTTCTTCAAAGTGTATCGCATGGGCGTGGTGCTCTGTGGTCGGCGTTCGAATGTAATTAACGGCCAGTATTTTGAATCCGATGATGAGGCTGTCGGCGATGTTGGTGTGCTTAGCGGCCTTAGTTGCGGTCGTTATTAACGTCGTCAGCTTGACTATATGCTCACTGAAAGGCCAAGGCCTCTCCCCCTTTTTGTCAATTACCCCCGCGGTTGATTGATTTGTTGGGTTTAACGTCCCAAAACCACCATATGATTATGAGAGACGCCGTAGTGGAGGGCTCCGAAAATTTCGACCACCTGGGGTTCTTTAACGTGCGCCCAAATCTGAGCACACGGGGCTACAACATTTTCGCCTCCATCGGAAATGCAGCCGCCGCAGCCGGGAATCGAACCCGCGACCTGCGCGTCAGCAGCCGAATACCTTAGCCACTAGACCACCGCGGCGGGGCAATTACCCCCGCGGTCATGTGCTTGCTGTGACCACGTGGTACCGGCAAACCTCATCTCATCTGGCCACCCAACTTTCTGCCTTCATCTCGCACGCTCGCCTCTTCGTGGATGCTATAGTCTGTGACTTTTAGTGACCAGTGGTTATCTTTGCTACGTGCTACAAGCCCTGTCCCTGCTGCTTCATTCTTCTTCATTTTGACTAAGATGTCCTTAGAAATGGTTTGTTCTCTATAACGCGGTACTCTTCTTGTCCCAGAACGTTACACCTGTAAGTATTTTGCTTCAATGCCTAGCTGCGTCGTCGGGAACATAAGTTCAACCCATCTCCTAAGAATCCATGTTTCCGCCCTGTAGATAAGTGTCGGCCTGTAGATAAGTATCGCCCTGTAGATAAGTTCCGTTGTAAGTTGTGATAACCGTATGCAACTACTTGAAAAGCTAGCGAGACCTTCACGACGAATCATGGAGCTCACCAATACTGTCCTGCAGCTGGACGAGTAGGGTGACCTTGACATTTTAAACATGTAACGCGTTGAACTCTAGCACAGCAGCGAGAGAGATGGAGAGTGACTTCATTCCAAACCAATGGCAGAACTCGATTGAAGAACTTTTCAATTTGCTATCTGTTAGGAACCTCAATCCATAGCCTCGCTGGAACAGTTCTTCAACGCATCGTTGACGAACTACCAACTGGATAAACTTGCAGAAAGCTCGTGTTTCAAACTTAGCTACTGTTAATGATGCCTGACAGGGCAAAATTAACAGTCCCAATGACTGACAGAGTCAAGAAAATCGGCCAACGCGATTGGCTGGTGTTGCACAAGTTCTTTATTATTTGTACAATTTATTGTTCTCGACGATGACGCCGATAAATTCGAAGCTAAAGGTATCGATGCCTTCTTTAGATGCTGGTACACTGCTTTTCTTTTTTTGTTTGTAGTAATGTATGAGGAAAACATCGAGTTCTCGGCAGTGCGCCAGTCGATATTTTATTCAAGCAAAAGCGTGCATTGAACGCGTGCATTTCTTAAGGGTGTATATGCTGGGGCACCTGCCCTCTTATACGGCTTAGTGGCTGAGGTACAACGCGGCGAATCCCAAGGACGCAGCTTCGATTGTTCGTCATAATTGTCGCAATTCAGTTAGGGCGAAACGAAAGGACACACCCGTGCACATTCTTAGTCAGGTCCTGGTTAAATGCTGCAACTATGTCCAGGAAACCAGTATAACAAATTCTTTGTCTCCTGGCTTTCAGGACCTTTGAGCGGGATCTTGGGCGGGACGCTTTAAGCCTAAAAGTGTAGGTTCCGGTGCATGTTACAGAACACCACGCAATCGAAACTAATTCGTATAGCCTCCAACTATACACGGAGTACCTCGATATTATGGGGGAGCCCCATGTACTTTACATGTAAATAAACTATATAGTCTCCGCGACCTCCGGCGTTGTCATTCGGCGAAAACAATAGCAGCAACAACAATAATGGCGTGTGGTAAAAAAAAAAAAAGGTAACCTCGAGGCCCCGATCAAGCACAATATACCCGTGACATCTGCCGTGCTTTGTATTCAGGCAGATCGTTGCTCATATGCATACGTGCACGCACTCTCGGTGTAATTGGGCCTCATAGTATGATCACGAAGTGGTATATATAGCTACGTACATGCACTTGGTAATGGTATAACGTTCGTATATCTCCGGCTCCGGATGGCTTGTGAGCACGTGACCTACCAAGACGACGCGACGGTGATTGGCAAGCTCGTTTCCAAACGATGCCGCACGTCTGCAGAATGTAAGAGGGCTTTCCTTCTTTCTTCCCCGGCCTGTGGCCTTGCGTTGCTACGTCGCGGTATACGCCATACACGCACGAAACTGCTTCGGGTGTTTCAAATCGCTATGGTGTGTAGGATTGATTTGGTATAGGATATGTTCATTTCTGATTTATTTCCATTTTTTTTTCTGTCTATTGTTACAGTATAAGAGTGTCCGAAGAGAATAACTAACAGAGGAAAAAGGGCAGGGCGAGCTTAAGGTGGATCGTGTTTAGATGGGTTATGGTGGATTAAGGTATAGCGGTGACAAAAAGTGAAACCGTATCGCTAAAAATTAACGCGTACGACATTCTATAGGAGAACTAAGTGGGCCCCAGTATTGTCTCAAACGTAAAGCCAATGTTGTCCCAAATTAGGCGGCCATCCTTGCTTGAAATCATAGGTTTTGTACAGAAGCTTACCGATGCAGAAGCGTATAGTGAAACATCGCTTCGTAGCTGTAGCCATTTGTGATCTATCTTTGCCCTGTCTCTAAACATTATCGAGCCCAGCATTGTTTATAACGTTGGACCAATGTTGGCATAACGCTATAGAGTGAGCTGGTTCAATGTTTGACGAAGTGGCGGCTGCATCGCTACATACTATAAAACTTCGTAATGGGTCCTGTTATTGCACAGTGCATGACTTAGCCTTCTACTTCGCCTTGACCTAATAAACCCGTACGTTCGGTTGTCTCGTTTTTGACGGAAACGTATCGCACGTGTTACTGGATCGAAGTATTATACCTATCCATGCAACGCCTAGATAGAGAATACTCGTACAAGCAACGCAAGCCAGCGTTCTCCATAATGTGGGGTGAATGATGATACTAGGGGAGACTGCATCTTTTCGAAACAGCAAATGCTGCTGCAACTATATCCTCCTCTCAACTCTTTATACGATCTGTGTCCTCCCAAGTCTCATTACAGTCTCAAAGTACGCCTCACCAATTAACCCGTTCTCTTGTTTTCGACGCAAGCGTGCCGCTCCAGAGGCCCACTTGTTGCTCGCATACCATTCCTTCCTCCGTTGACTCAATAATGTTGCTGTGTCTGCCATCAAGCCTGCCTTGATTACCACCGCTACTAGCAGCGGGTGGGAGAGGAGATACGTGGGCACGAAGTATCATTAGCCGACATCAGACAAGGCGAGAGCCCGGTATACGCCAAGCACATATTCGTGGCTGGGTGTATGACGTGCGCTATGCTTCCCTGCACGCCACGCTGCATAGACCCTGATGGAAGTAACGACGCGCAAGCTTAGGAACCATGGAAGGAGATCGTGGACAGAGATCTCTTGTAGCAGTCGTAGCTATATTGAAGGGTCTCTCTTTTTTTCCCATGGCTCGAAGACGCGCTTCTCGATTCGTCACGCACGTCGTCGGTCCGCCGTTGAAGACAAGATCAGTTTCCCTCGGCGAACCGGGCCAAGTCTCTTATTCTACGGTGTCTTGGTTTCGGACCGGGCTGCTTGTGTTGTAGGTATACGACCAAGTGCAGTAAATACGACCTGCTGGTGAGCGTAAAACAATGCAAAGACAAGTTTTTGCACGAGGGTTACCGTGAACTATGGTTAGTTCGTGAACACTTGGAAGAACAGCACGAAACACTGGACCTGCAGTGAAAAAACAGAACGTAACGCTGGTCATGTCTGTATTGTACGCAGTTGGCCGTACACAGGACAGCGTCGTCCTGTATGATTAAACCTGCAGGACAGCGTTGTGTCTTGTGCGACTAAGCCCCCAGGACAGCGTAGTCTTCTCTACGACCAAGCCCATGAGACAGTGTTGTGTCCTTTTAGTTTACCCACCACTTACTTCGCGCTTTTCTGTCCTATCGACCATGTTTTGCTTTCAAAGATATGTCATCGGTTTTGTTATGTCGAGCTTCTATAGCTTATAGAGCGAGAAGTGGCAGCGGCTTTGAACTCGGTAATTCGCCACCAGATGTTCGCTTCTTATTTAAATAACGTATGACTCGTTGAAAGGCTGAACATTTCGATGATATTATGGCTGAAGAACAGTCCCGTCAGTCTTGTTGTCAGTGTTAGCTCAATTCTCTAACAACGTGGTCGAAAGGTCGTTAACTCCGCAGCGGGAGGTTCGCTTTCCTATATGTGAATCTACCTGTCGTCGACTGCAACCTCAGTTGTGTATATAGCGACCGACGGAGACAACATCAAGACATCCGTAGCAAAACACAAACAAAATCGGGGCGCCGTAGCGCCGCGACTGTCGCCAAGTCAGTCGCACCATCAACTTCTCTGCCGTCTGCTACCGACGAACTAGTCGTCTGCTATCAGGCTCTACGAGGTGGCCCTTGCCAGACGACTGCCAGATGTCACGCATGTTGACTGGTCGTCGTTAGTGGTCTAAAAGACATCTCGGTGTAGCTTGGGGCACGCGCAAAGTCGTATATGTGCCCAACACAACCGTCGCCGTAATTCAAACGGCGGTGGAACCGGCTCATCGGCGCCAATTTGCACTTCTCGAAACCCCAAATTAATGCCTCATCGCGACCGCCGCCCCCTAGTGGCGTGTACACAGCCTTGCACCTATAACACGCATTCCTCTCTATATGGGCAAGAGATTACACGTGGGGCCCCACACGATTTGGTACTCGTTTTTGCCAAGCTCTCGTCGGCTTGTCGCCAGGGGGCGCTCTGTCTTTCAACCTTAAGCCTAAATAACGCGCAGTCGGTGTTGCGGAATAGCTTTTAACGTATTCGGTGACTCGCGCGTGTGGGTCCACTTGCAAGAGGCACGCGCTCCATTTCGCGTGCTGTGTGTAGCAGACGACGACGACTCCCGGAAAATAATCGTCTGCCACCGCGTACATGCCACAAGCGAGTGCGGGTGGCGCGAGGGGTAATATTCCGTAACAAGGCTTAACGAACGTCCGCGAGACGGCGCTTTAGCGAAGCGACGTTTACGCGTCTTGTTCGCAGCGCCTAGGGGCTGTTATGCCAGCGAGTCCTCGTCAAACGACCGTGCCTCTGAAAGAGGCAATCTGGGTCAAGGCCAGCCCGCCGTCTGCCCGACGCGAACATCTCAACGGCGTGAACACGCGCGGCGCCTCTCTCGCCCACGTGCATTGAGTCATCGGTGCACGTGACAGCGAGCCGGCGTTCTCGTGCCTGGTGGTCTGACGCATGGCGCGGCGACCCCCATTGGCGGAATCTGCCCGGACGACCCGCGGCGCTTCTGATTGGACACTTTGGTGGACCCGGTGTAAATAAAAGAAGCCCTGCGGCGCGTCGCGATCGGCGGTCCTATGTGAGAGGCGTCCCCGTGTCGGAGTGCCGACATGTGTGTGAGTCGGCGGTCTTAGGCGGAAGGCTGAACTATGTGTTAGAGAGAAGAGCTCGGCTCTTCGAGTCTCTGTCGGCCCCAGTGCCGAAATTGTAACGCCTCTGTATATATGCTGTACATAAACCTTGTTTAACTCACCGTCGTCTCGTCCGCTCGTCTTATCAGCTCTGCGCAGAAGCAGTCGCGAGCTGATAAACATACGCTACCAAACGGCTGGTGACCTTCCCGGCGGAGTTGAAAGCAGTGGCGCCTCCGGGGCCGTGTTGGCGTCGCCGTCTTTCGCAACAGTGGTGGCTTCGGCGGGATCGGTCCGCCGTTTCTCAACAGTGGTGGCTTCGGCGGGATCGGTCCGCCGTTTCTCAACAGTGGTTGGCAGCTGCGGGATCGGCCGGCGTCAGCGACATCGATGCGGTGAGTGCCTGATGTTTTCCCCTCAGTTCACCAGACTACTCTAGCTCAGGTTGTAGTAGTTTAGAGAAGGGCTGTGTGAAGCATTAGAGTGAGCTTTGATCGTTTCAAGCAAAGTTGAAGTGCTTTGAAACCAAAGTTAATGCGGAGGTGGTAAACACGGCAGTGTTAAAATTGCTTGCGCGTCTTGCTAGTAGGCTTATAGTGGGTACGGCAAGTAGATTCTTAACAGGGGCAAACAGCAAGAGGCTAGTGTGAACGATGGAGAACCTTAAAGTGAAGGAACTCATCGAAATTTGTGAGGAACTCGGCATTACTTTGGGCCGTGCGAAACGAAAGCAAGCGATCCTTGAGATCATGAAGGATGAGGGAGTGTCGGCTGAGGAAGTCGATGAGGCCTGGGTGGATATTAAAGCACGCCGTGAGGAGGCTGAAAGGCGAGAAGTAGAAGCTCGCGAAGCAGCTGAAAGGCGCGAACGTCGCGAGGAAGCCGAGAGACAGGAGCGTCTCGAGTTGAAACGACTAGAATTGGCAATCCTACAGTGTTCGCAGGCGCCTAGCGTAGCTTCTCCGACGAGTCAGGTCAGCGGTATTAGAATTCGGGATCAACTGCCACCGTTCGTAGTAGGCGAGGACATGGCGAAGTATCTCGTCAAGTTTGAACACGTCTGTGAGCGAAACGCTTTGGAGCGGTCTCTTTGGGCGCAGAACCTGTTAGCTCTTCTTCCCGGCGAAGTGTCCGACGCATTAACTTGCTTGTCTAGGGAAGCGTTTGAGAGCTATGACGAGGTTAAGGAAGTGCTCTTGAGACGTTACAAGTTGTCACCCGAGGCTTTCAGGCAAAGGTTCCGGTATGCTGAAAAGGGGGATGAGTCACACGTTGACTTCGCGTTTCGTCTTAAAGCCGATTTAATTGAATGGCTCAAGGGCGAAGGTGTTTATGACGACCGCGATAAAGTGGTGGAATGCGTTGCATTGGAGCAATTCTACCGCTGCATCGAGGATAATGTCAGACTTTGGCTGCAGGACAGACTTGGGGAAGTACAGTTAAATAAGGCAGCTGAGTTAGCTGAGGAGTATTATACTCGCCGAAAGTTGCATAGCAGGGCGGTGCGCGTTGAAAAGGATGAAAGGAAAGAGGGCTTTTCAAGGAAACCTGATCAACGGAAACCCGTTCCGCACCGTAAATTTAAAAAGGACCCGTCTCTTACGAAGGACAGTGTAGGGGAAGGGCAAACAGAAGCGGAGAAATCGAGTGAGGTTTCTACCACACAGGCATTTGAATCGGAAAACAAACGGAAGCCGCTAATCTGCTACAACTGTAAAAAGGAAGGGCACATCGCGAGAAACTGTCAGGAAAAGTTTGCCTTCGCAACTATCCGAGAATCAGAAAAAAACATGCGGTTGTTGGAGCCGTATCTCCAAGAAATTAGGGTCAATGAGAAAACGTGCCGAGCACTTAGAGACTCAGCGGCAACCATGGACGTTGTCCATCCTTCATTGGTGTCTCCGGATGACTTCACAGGAGAATGCGCGTGGATCAGGCAAGTCGCCGAGGAGCAGAGTGTTCGCTTACCAATCGCCACCGTTGTCATTGAAGGCCCGTTCGGTAAGCTTTGCACCGAAGCGGCTGTGTCTGCCGCGCTGAATGGTCGTTTTTCTTATCTTTTCTCCAACAACTCGGAGCAGCTTCTCAAAGAGCAGGGCAAATCGTTCTTCCCCAACTTAGCGTGCATGGCTCTCACGCGATCGCAAGCGCGGAAGCTATCGCGGCAGCTTGATCTGGTTCCATGCGGTGAACTCTCAAGTGACCTTGTCGGCGGGTCGACGGAACCCCAGAAAGGAAAGTTTCCGCATGAGTCATGGGAGCAGTCACGCGAGCAGCCCGTCGTCGAACCGGCCGGCGCGGTCTCCGTAGAAAGGGGAGACTACATGGCGCCATTGAGTCAGAGCGAGGGTGTTGCAACGCTCTCGCCTGTAGCGGAAAGTTGGAGCGAGCTGCCGAGAGTTGATCGAGAGACGCTCATTCGAGGGCAGAGTGAGGATCTCTCGATTGAAGCGCTAGTGGAAAGCCAAATTGAAGCGCTCGTGGAAAGCCAGAAAAACGCGGCAAAAGTGCTGTCGAAGGAGCACTACGAGAAATCGGGGAAGAAGCGCGCTTTTGAAGTTGATAATCAGATAATGCTGCTGCAGCCACCCAAAAGGAACAAGCTTGAGGTTGATTGGGAAGGGCCCGCCACAGTATTATCGAAGCCTTGCGATACAACTTATGAGGTGCAAGTAGGAAGGCGGCAGAACAAAATTTACAACTTGATGAAACCCAATGTTCAACATCAAGCGGTCGTAAATCAGCTGTTGAAGGCTTCAGAGGAAGAGGAAGCAGAAAATTTGAGTTCTAGTGAGGTGATCGAAGGGGGATCGAAAGTAATCCGGGAGCAGATAAACCTAGCGCCTAGCTTAAGTGAAGGAGGACCTGAGAAAGAGGACCTGAGAAAGATTGTTTCCGAGTTTGGGTATGTGTTGTCGGACCGTCCCGGAGACACGACGGTGATCGAACACGATATCGAGCTAAGCGGTGAGGAGTCAATCAGTAGCAAGCCGTATCGTTGTTCCCCTGTGCAACGTCGCAAGTGTGAGCCGCTCTTGGTGCCGCATAGGTATCGTCGCCTAAAAGTGGCCGGTTACTGAGGTGGAGCATGTTGCTCCACAGCGCAACTTTGACGTTCGCTATATAAAATAAAGGGAAAGCTAAACGCTAAGGCAGGTGCATTGAGCAGTGCGTTCTAGCTAGCACCTTCTCAACCTTTCGGTTTCTGGCTGGCGATTCGGGGCAAAATTTTGACCTCATCACGACCTGGGCTGAGCGCTCTCGTTCAGAGTGATCTCAAGGGGCCAACTTTGTGGTATTCTAATTCGTTAAGTTGTTGTACGTGGGGAAAAAAAAATTGAGTTGTCATTTTAAGAGTCTTTTGTCCCACATGTGCCTCTTGATGTAGAGGGAACAAAATTCCAATAAACACGTAGATAGGTATATGTTGTACTATACTTTGTCTGGTGTTCTGTCGGGTGACCGAGGGCACTTGCTTGTGTCGTGTGTTGTCTGTTGTCGATCCGTTCTTGGCAAGTTGCAGAACCATCGACAAGTGCTGAAACCGAAGATGGTCAGAAGAGACGAGTGAAGCTGGTCAGCAAGTTGTGGCGACAAGCCAGTGGAGCTGGGATCCGTCGTCAAAAATGGGATGTGTTCCCGGACCAGTTTGGAGCTGTATTCTCCCCATGGCCCTGGAGGCGAACCTGGAGGGACCAGGCGAACGAGCGCACCTGACATCCGAGCCCCGTGGAAGCAGCTCGTCTTTCCGGTGCATTGTCTGGCGGCGGGGGTGCTGTTATGCCAGCGAGTCCTCGTCAAACGACCGTGCCTCTGAAAGAGGCAATCTGGGTCAAGGCCAGCCCGCCGTCTGCCCGACGCGAACATCTCAACGGCGTGAACACGCGCGGCGCCTCTCTCGCCCACGTGCATTGAGTCATCGGTGCACGTGACAGCGAGCCGGCGTTCTCGTGCCTGGTGGTCTGACGCATGGCGCGGCGACCCCCATTGGCGGAATCTGCCCGGACGACCCGCGGCGCTTCTGATTGGACACTTTGGTTGGACCCGGTGTAAATAAAAGAAGCCCTGCGGCGCGTCGCGATCGGCGGTCCTATGTGAGAGGCGTCCCCGTGTCGGAGTGCCGACATGTGTGTGAGTCGGCGGTCTTAGGCGGAAGGCTGAACTATGTGTTAGAGAGAAGAGCTCGGCTCTTCGAGTCTCTGTCGGCCCCAGTGCCGAAATTGTAACGCCTCTGTATATATGCTGTACATAAACCTTGTTTAACTCACCGTCGTCTCGTCCGCTCGTCTTATCAGCTCTGCGCAGAAGCAGTCGCGAGCTGATAAACATACGCTACCAAACGGCTGGTGACCTTCCCGGCGGAGTTGAAAGCAGTGGCGCCTCCGGGGCCGTGTTGGCGTCGCCGTCTTTCGCAACAGTGGTGGCTTCGGCGGGATCGGTCCGCCGTTTCTCAACAGGGCCGCAATAACGTTGAGCCGCAGAACCTGCGAAATGGCCGCCTCTGAGTTCATGCTCGGTGGCCAAGCATTGCAGATCAAAGGTTCCACGAAATGGGTTCGGGTGTCTTTCCGGAGCCACATGATTCCGCGTTTTAGCCTGGCACGTTATTACGAAGAAACTCGGCGAAAGGAGACCTATAGCTTTAACGAATATATGCTCTTAGTTTGTGGGACGGGTTCGTGCAGCTGCAGAAAAGTAACCGTTGTGGATACAGGGTAACCACTGACCTTTGAAATTTCGCTACATCTCGACTCACGTCTTTATCGCCAGTCGTTACCGTGACTCTGTTACGCTGTATCTATCTGTATGTCCTTCGCTTGTGCTTCCGCTTATATATATATATATATATATATATATATATATATATATATATATATATATATATATATATATATATATATATATATATATTTCTCTCTCTCTCTCTCTCTCTCTCTCTCTCTCTCTATATATATATATATATATATATATATATATATATGTATATATCCTCAGTGAGTGGTCACAACATGGTTTTTTTCGACGTTTCGGCCTAGAGTCTGGCTTTCATCAGGATTCGGCCAGACTCTAGGCCGAAATGTCAAAATAAACCACGTTGTCACCGCTCACGGAGGATCTACTTGACTACTTGCAACGCTATATACGGCGACTCAACCACCATGCCTGCCTATATATATATATATATATATATATATATATATATATATATATATATATATATATATATATATATATATATAGAGAGAGAGAGAGAGAGAGAGAGAGAGAGAGAGAAGTTAATAGATGCAGAAAAGTAAAGAAAAATAAATAAAAAGAAGGCTTCCTAAACTTTTTCGCTTTATTGCTCTTCCTGCTTTATCTTTTTTTATACGTGGTTTTGACTACGTTACGCCAAATGAGTTCACGGCAACTCGAGCCCCCAAAGTGCTCCGCGCTTCATGTCACCATCAAGACGCTCGAAAAACGAAAAGAAGAAGAAGATATGCAGCCTTCCTCTCGGCGTGAACGCGCGCTCAGTATACACTACAGATGCATAGGCGTTATCAGGGTTTCCTTTAAGGGGCTGGGGGGGGGGGGCAAAGGTAGAGTGCTTCGATGCCGGCTCCTCCGCTACGAGTGAAGACATCTGCGGTGGCCGCCATCATCACTACCGCTGCATACAGGTTTCGTTCTTGCGTGTAGTGGCCCACTATAGCTTAATGCGAATGATTGTAGCTCTGACGAACTCAACATATAGGCAAAACATGCCGAAAAAAGCCGGCACGTGAGCTCTGCAGCTTTGCGAAGACGCTGCAGGCACAACAATGGCGGATGGAGCAGTGCGAAAGGTTGGCAGCACCCTGAGCGGGGGCGCGCGCATCCAGGCACCCCAGGCAAAGGTACATCGCAGCGCCCCCCTCCCTATGATGTTTAGCCCCCCCCCCCCTCCGGAAACACGCCTATGTATACACATGGCTATGCTATAAACCTGGTTCAGCTGCGTTATGCCTATAGGAAAGACGACGGAGCCCCGCCGCGGTGGTCTAGTCGCTAAGGTACTCGGCTGCTGACCCGCAAGTCGCGGGATCGAATCCCGGCTGCGGCGGCTGCATTTCCTGTGGAGGCGAAAATGTTATAGGCCGGTGCGCTCAGGTTTATGGCACGTTAAAGAACCCCAGGTGGTCGAAATTTCCGGAACCCTCCGCTACGGCGTCTCTCATAATCGTATGGTGGTTTTGGGACGTTAAAGCGCACATATCAATCGAATCATATCAATCAAGCAAAGACGACAGAATACGACAGCATGCCACAGCACATCTCATCTCGGGCCCCACAAACGATCCGCCCTTAAAAGAAAACGAGCGACCGGGAATAGTCGATGTGTCAACGTTTGGTGAGCATTGGACCCAAAGCTGGGGATGTATATTTTCTGTAATACGTCATTCTCGTTGCATCCACGTACAGAAATTGAAGACCTGCGCGGCTTGTCCTTGGGGGACATATTCGACTACGTCACCAGCAGACTATTTCGAGGCGTTAAATATGGTGTCAACTTTTGTTGCAGGATTGTACGCGCTGCCTTATCGACGTCACGTGATGCCGCGTTAAGGGCACAAGTCACAGCGTGCTCGCACGTGTACACCCGTACACACCCAACCGGGACGCTCCTTTCTCAAGTCTGGTCATCGGAGAATTCCCCGGTCCGAAACGGAAAGAAACAAAGAACAAGATAGGGCAGTTTACCCAAGCTGCAAAGTTAAAAATACGACAACGAAGCCGGGAAAATGAGACGGCTATTATTAACATCTTGTTTGCCCTTGCCATCTTCATTAGTCGCGTCGTTCTTTCTGCTTTCCTTTCTTTTATTTTTCTTGTTTTTTTTTTCTTTCTTTGTCACACTGCTTCTCATCCCAGCTTCAAATATCCCCCCCGGGCGCGCCAACCCGGCACTTCGCCTTCGCGCATGCCGTATAGTCTCAATGGCATGGCGCACGGCGGAACGACTAATTTCCACTTTTATCTTCATTTACTTTTGTTTTCTCTGTTTCTTGGCGAGAATCCTCCCATTAGCCTTAGGCGCACAGGCGACAGGCCTGTATTTAGCCGCTCGGACTCCTTTTCGAGAAAGTGGCCGGATCGGGTGACCGCGGCTCGCGCTGGAGGAGGGCATTTAACATCACCTGCGGGCGTCGCTAAACACACACCACGTCCGCGGTTGCACAAACACACGGGCGGGGTCGTCAGGCGTGTATTTGCGCGTGTGTTTCGGCATGATGTGCGCCTTCACGTGTGTTTGTGCGGGAAAGAACAGAGCGGTGTGTTGGCTCTCCCGCGTGCTATAGTTATCGATAAAGAGTGTGTGCTCACGTTTATGTACACCTGCGTGCAAAACGTTTTTGTTTTAAAGGAAGACATAATCGGAATGTATATGTGGTGGTGCGCGGTATAGTGGTTGTGCATGTATATTGAATTCAGTTCTGTTTAAATCAGGTGTTGCCTTAGGAAACAGGCTTCTTTGATTGCCTGGCAAGTAACCTCACCCCCCCCCACCCCCCTTCTCCGACTGAAGCCGCCACCAGTTGAAACAAGTTCAATGCAGTGAACAAAACATACAGATATTGAAAGACATACATAATTAAGCAATAATGCACAAACTATGACGCCAGTCGCAAAAATACACGCGCGGCGATTAGTATACGGTGCGAAGCGATGACAACTATAACAAAAAAAACGCACATTTTTTTTTCACACGAAAAATGTCGCTAAAATGAAATGTCAAACATTTTATTAGCAACAAGGCAGGTATATAACACGCCAACACAGCTTATAAAAAAAGTTTACAGCGTTTCATTTCAGTATCATTTGGCCAAACACATTCAAGTATACAGCAGCAGCTGCCGATTCAAAATGTTACGGAACAAATAGTAATAATGAAAACATTTTTCTTTCTCGGAATTGTATTTGAGCGATTTGGTGCGCCTGTTTAGTCAAAATGTAGCCGTACCACGTGCACAACTTTGAACGCTCTGTCATCACCATGTAAATGGGGGGGGGGGGGTAATCGGAGAGAAGAGAGGGACGCCTAATTATATGGCTCTGCTCGCGTTAAACCCCACAGACAGACGCCCCTCTAGAGATACCTAATTTGCGCTTTCGCCGCGTCGTGGCGCTGTGTTTCTTCCCTTTTTTTTTTAATTGCCACGCGTTCCTCATCGCATGCGGTCGGGAAAGACGAAATGAAAGGTTCGAATACCCAAAACAATAAAAAATAAACGAAACGAAGCGGACGGAAGAGAAAGAAAGGCTAAAAGAATTGAATTATCCGCACTAAAAACAGTCCGTCCAGGTCTTAATGAGGTGGATACGTATAATGTCTCCTAGTTGCCTCCGGCGTTACGCAGCCAAGTCAATACGGAAGCGAAGCTCGGCCACACCGACGAGTTCACCTGTGTGTTTATGCGGAGAGAAAAGCATAGGTGTAGAGTTTCTTTCTCTCCATGCCATACATTTGTCGCGTGTGTCTTTCCTTCCTTTTTTTTTTACGAAGCGTGCAAATGCGCTTGACAATTGGCGGTTGAGAGCACACCCTGTATATATATATACACCGAGTCGTCTGTGGCGTACATGGGAGGTTCTTGCGTGGAGACCCAAGATTGTCATTATATAAGCGCCGGAGGCATTGTAACGCGTAAACTACGGGGTAGGTTCGTGTTTTGTCGCATGTTGCGGGTATATACGATCGGTGGTCGCTTAAGGGGTCAATTATGACGGTTGGCGTTTACCTTGTTTTGTTTGTTTTTGTCTTTTTTAGTTTGTGTACATGTGTGCGTCTGGTTGTCTGTCGACTAAAAAGTGGACACTGTCATCTGCGACATGCCTGTGTGGTTGTTTGCGACTTTCCTTTGTTGAGCATCTTCGCTCATATTGGACGCTGTGTTACTCGTTAGTCGATCTCTGAGATCCAGCAGCTGTATCTATAGGGTGCGTTAATGTTCGAGACTTTCCCAATCACGGTACTGTTAGGACGCTGGCGGCCGCCAAGCTGCCAACGTGAGGATATGAAGAGCGGTTCGGAGCGCACTCACTTTCAGCGCTTCCCTTTGCCATAACAGCCGATAAGTCGAGTCTGGACCTTCGCCCCGCCGTGGTGGTCTTGTGGCTAAGGTTGATGCTGACCCGCAAGTCCAGTGATCGAATCCCGGCTGCGGCGGCTGCATTTCCGATGGAGGCGGGAAATGTTGTAGGGGCCGTGTGCTCAGATTTGGGTGCACGGTAAAGAACCCCGGGTGGTCGAGATTTCCGGAGCCCTCCACTACGGCGTCTCTGGTGGCTTTGGGACGTTAAACCGAACATATCAATCAATCAATCAAGCCTGGATCTTCAGCTACGCCATGGTTACAACCTAAGAAAGAATGTAAACTCCGCACACAGAGTCACGAAGCGCCTGCGATTCACACGCGAACGACCATCGAGCTATAGGTGGTTTTCTCTCGAATAGTAAACACCTTTCTTCGGGTAATGTAAACACCTCGCCTATTAATAGGTATATAGGTTCGTCGTTAGTACGTAAAACATGGCATTGAACTATGCAGCAATGTAACAATCGCGGACCAAATTTACCAGGGCGTTCAAGGCTCTCACCTAAACCAGCGACACTATAACGTGTGTTTGCGTGGTAAACTCAACTGTCTAGACAACTTCACGCAACGCAAGGAAGTGCCGTTGAACGTATACATTATGCGTAGACCCTGTGTGCCTTTAACGGGACGGCTTTATGCACTCCCATAGTAGAGTTAACTCTAAATCGTTAACCCCCTTTTTTTTTCTCTAAACACATTTTTGCTTTGTAAAGCCTGCAATTTTCGTCGACGCGGCCTCATCAAGTGTGAGGCCTATACGAGACGGCTTTAATGCTTTAGTGTACCAAGTGGTCAAAGTAGTTGACCACTTTTTCTAAAGACATTCGGTTGCCAGGGACGATTTGCGGCTGCTCGATGTACAGTATACATTTTTGAGACTTTTCAGGAGTAACTGCACAGTTATCCCGAAAAGGGTGCGCTTCGCCTTCCCGAGCGTAAAAGTGCGGGCGAAAGTTTGCACGTGGCACGAATATAGAAGGGCGCCTCACTCCCTTCATAAAAAAAAAGCACCCTTTATTTAAGGGGAAGGAGAGCGGGGGGGGGGGGGGCGCTCTGCAGAAATATTCTCGCCGTGTGTGAACGACTCATCGGAGTCTATACATAAACCCTTTTTCTTATCAGACGGTAATCACTTATCAGACGGTGCCGTAACGTTACGTTGTAGAGTTCACGTGCATGCTGACTCAGTGCATGATCGTGAGTTCGAATGCCGTGTGTGCGTAAATTTTCCGAAATTTATTTCTGAACGTAATATGCCTGTGTAATGACAGTAAATCTAACTGCATGCTTGCACAAACTCCAAAATGTTGGTTGAGTCAACGAAATTCTTTTTTTTTTTGCGCAAAAATAATTGTTGCTACCATTAAAGAGCATCGGGACGGGGAGGGGCGGTAACTTTATGGTTACCCCAAGAGGAAAGAATGGATGTGCCAAGTTGGTCACTACTCCCCTAAAGGAGCAACCTCAATACCCCTCATCCTTTTTTTTACTATTTATTGTGCACAGTACTCAAAATCCTCAGCTACTTCTTCTAAAAACGCAAGTTCTCAATGGGAAGAACAGCGATGGATGTGGGTGGAGCTGAAGTGCTTTCTTTGGTTGTAACCGGCTGTTATATTGGTTTGTTTCCTTTCGTGTTTGCTTGTTGCTGATTCCTTGCCCTCTCTCTGACACCTCCGGGCCACCACTGGCCCCGCAACAACAATTGGCGCCTAACGTTGGGCTGAACACTGTCCCCGAGCCGATAGTATAAAAATCGTGTTTCTGTATAATCCATTGGTTTCTCATGGTTCCCTTATTCAAAGTGGCGAATCGAACTGCTTCTTCTTCTAGTGCGTGCATCAGAACTACCGAATCCAATTAGCATTCGACTGGCTTCGATTAGACTGTTCTGTTATGTTACTCCTGGAGTCCTCGGCACTTAGATTTCTTTCCGGATATACGCTTTGTAGAACAACATCGTGGTGGCGCTCTCAGCGATACTAACGAGCCCGCGCTTTCAGATAGCGGCGTAGTTAGTTTCATGTAATCAATGGTTGAGGGAGTTGCCCGAGTCACAAAATCACCTATTGTTTGCTCTGTGTGGCTGGTGTGAGTTCAGTCGAACATATATAAGGGCATCATTGTATATCGTGCATTGTACAAGCACGTTAACGCAGAGTTGGGGCAGCTGTTGTAACTCGGGGTGGAAGGTGTATCCCACCGCTGATCACCAGTTGTTGTGATCCCGGGGTGCTGTGGTAGCGTGGTGTAGCTTCGGATTGAGGAAACGAGCGCTTACAAGATGGGGATACGAAAAACAAACAAGGTTTATGGCACTATTTACAAATATTTACAGCATGAGGTTAAGAGTTCACAAACCACGAGCGTGGTGGTAAACCTTTTCTTGGTTCAGAGCCATCACATACTACGAACGTGGTGGTTGAACCTTTACTGGGTTCAGAGCGACGTCCTGCACTCTGCGGCGCCGTTATAAGCCCTGTCGGGCTCCTCCTTCTTCAGTGGAACACCAATCACATACACACACAACAGGCGAGGGGTACGAGCATGCCCGGCGCACGTGAACAGCCAATTTCGAGTCAAGATCACTGCACTTAAAGGTGGCGCCAGAGAGTCTCTTGCTCGTCGTGTATGTCGCTGGTCGAGGGGTCCCAAGCTTCGGACAGCAGACATCAAACGGTCCGCCAATCTGTCCGCTCAATTAGCAGGGCACTTTGTGGCGGCGGTCGCCGTTTCTCCAAAGGAATACGCTGTCTTTGTTGTCCCCTCTGGAACGGCTTACCGCTTCGTGGCGACGTGACGTCTCATCCGCCGGCTAGCCGGGACAATACCTGGCGGGCATAAGCATTCGGCGAGTCGGCTACTTGTTTGAGGGTTAAAAGAGCGCCGCTCCCCCGTCAGATCTCGACGCTGGTTCCAAGAAAACCTGGGTTCCAGGCGTGGGAACGCGGCCCGGCTACGCTTCTCAGCGACAGCATGGCGCCTACCGATGGCGGTCGTAACACAGCACACTAGAATATTAAGCACCTAACTCCTGATGATGATTCTAAAATTGTCAGAGCGGTGTCAAAAACAAGCAGAGGTAGACAAAAAATTCTATTAACCCGATTCGCTTAGCGTTCGGACCTCGATATATCGAAGAAAGCAGCCTACAGGACTTCGTCGAAATCTCATCTGATTTGTTATGAATGTCAAAACACGAATTACTCGTGCATTTTTTAAGGTAACCTTCAGCGCAATGTGTGCTATTAAGGTACTACTCAGCTAAGAGTTCCCTTTGCTGTGCGGCAGATAGGTTGCATGTCGTGGACACCGTCTTGGCTTCTCTGCCATCTCCTCGCCATGATTAGAGGTTGCCAAACACCTGGTCACAAAATTGATACCTTCCTGTACCGTGGCTCGTTTAGCCCACATAGTGGGACCCCTGTTTTTTTACACCTCTAAGCTGGCTGTTTTACGCACAATTTGGACGGGGCTCCGAGCACGCGAACAGAGCAACAACAACACAGACACACACACAAAGTCCGTACACGCAAAGAGAAATGACGCTGGTGTGCGGTCCCTGCTCTAACAATACGGTATATGTTGGCATTCGCGCCAACCACGCCATTTCGCGAGATGTATAGCTTCGCACGTAAAAAAGAAAGAAACAAACAAATGGCTTCCGAACAGCTCCCGTGGTCTCTTGTACAAACACGACCACATAACAGCGCGGCACTCAATAACGGCGACACGACAGATACAAGTCGACCCTCGCGCACGCGTGTGTTACACTCGGCGCCACCACGCGGCGATGCCGTATATTAACGCGAGGTTCTCTCTTAGGCCTGCACACACGCACTGCGGGAATCAACCAAACAATGGCGGCGCGCCAAACAGAAAACGAAACCAGACGACTCGTTTCCGGTGTGAGGGGGGCACATCGCGTGCAGACGCACTTCCTGGGGGCTGCCCGTAGCGCCAAACACGCCACCTAGTGGTCGCGCCCCGAAGTACGCTGTTGTGTCGCATCGTCGCATTGTTTGCCTTGTTTGCTTCGGCTTTATTTTTTCTCCGTGTGCCAGCTTTTTGGGGGTCTTTTTCGGTGTTCTTTTTTTTCGCGACAGGGGGACGGCTTATGGTGTTATTCGTTTTGGGAGCGGGCGCAGAAACACAATATGGCATGTCTGTGACGCGCGTCGGCACACATTTGTCCAGTCGGAGCAAGCTATAAGAAATGTGGGTGGGGAGGGGGGGGGGGGTTTGCACAGACAGAAATGCTGTTTCAAAAGCGGACGCGAGCTGCAGTATACTACAATGGGTGCGCTTCTACATCGGAAGAGCAAGACGCCGATTCGGTTTTCAAAACGGGGACTGTTTCGTCTCTCGTCCGTTTACTTTTGAGTTCGAGAAGACTGCGCGACCGTCGAGGTAGAGTCGACGCGAATACTAACACTGTACGCGGCTTTCAGGTTCAAAAGGCACGTATACCCGGTCCTTCGAAGTACACGGAAGAGAAACGAAACAATGGGAAACAAACAAAGACGTAACCGGGAATATTATATCGCTTGCTATTGAAGAGGGAGCTGCGTGTATGACCGGAATAGGCGTATATATGTATAGTTGACTCGAGGCGCTATAGCTCCTTCCTCCCGTCTGCTGGAAGACGACATTTCGAATTGTAGCAGACGACGCACGAGTCTGTACCGTGTAGTGTGTGCTATACACAATGGTCAATCGCTAGACTGCGAATCCTGCAATGTTTTCGCATTCTGTTTTCTTTTTTTTCTGTAGAGAACAATTCCCGCTGTAGAAGACTACAAAGTGCGTGCATTTTCTCGCAGATTTCGCATATCTAGGAGGGTTCAGAGTGTGAGCGCATATGGGAAAGAGAAAAAGGAAGTGAGATTGAAGCTTTCAGACCGGCGGGTTATGCGTTAACCATTTCGTGCTGTTGTTACTCGGCGACCAAAGCACGTATTTGTCGCTCTACTGTCCGCGTGCTCAACGAGACATAGTTTCGTAATAGCAGGAAATCTGGCGCAAGTGACTATACGGGAGCTACAACGCACGACGCTTCAGCGAGCACGGAAATTATTGTTAACCCCGCCGCGGTGGTCTAGTGGCTAAGGTACTCGGCTGCTGACCCGCAGGTCGCGGGATCAAATCCCGGCTGTGGCGGCTGCATTTACGATGGAGGCGAAAATGTTGTAGGCCCGTGTGCTCAGATTTGAATGCACGTTAAAGAACCCCGGGTGGTCGAAAGTTACGGAGCCCTCCACTATACGGTGTCTAAATACATTGTGGTTTTGGCACTTTAGACCCCACATATCAATCGGGAATGATGGTTACTACACGGATTTCCTGAACCTTCTCTGTTTCGGATCCCTTTCGTGCAGTCACTTTGACGTGAGACAGTACTCACAACGTTGAGCAAAAGTTCAGCAGCTCCCCTCAACCATCTTGATTCAGATCGGCTCAGGTCGGCTCAGGATGCTCAGGATTTTATTGGGGAAAGAAAAGCCGGAATGCATCAATAAACAAAGTGTTCGAAGCCGTAAGTAAATGAAGACTAGGCGAATCCTGGGTTGACTGAAGAATGACAGCGCCACACATCCCTCTCGATAAAGGGGGAACTGTCGTCATAAATAAGAACAAGGGTTGATAAGTTTATCTGGTTAGCCGCTTCTTTGACTTTGACATCTAACTTTCCGAGAAAAGTTGGTGACGTTTCGTTACTTTTGTAATAAAGACTGGACATTTGTGTAAAAAAAGGGGGGAGGGCATGAAAGAGACGAAGCTTGCAGCCCCCCCCCCCCCCCCCTCCCGCTAATAAGGCATCTCGAGGAGAGAAAACGAGCTCCTAAGTGGCGCCGCTCTTCGCATGGGGAGTTGAGAGTCACTGCGAGAAACCCGAGACGAAAGAGAAAAGAAATGAAGAGGAGTTAACGATCTGCGCACGCTAATGCCAGGTTTTGTCGCGCGCGGAGTCTCTCCTCGCCGCAAGGCGGCGTTCCAGTCGCGCCTTGGGAAAGCGCTCTCCGCAGTCGCCGCTAGAGAGGTTAAACCGGCGAGCGAATGAGAGAGAGAGGGGGGGGGGTAAAAGTGTACGAAGTCTACATACAGAACATCTAGTAGCGCGCGTTTGTTGTGTTGCGCTGCGGTGACGGAGTGACCACACTGGGAGTTCTCTGGTGCGTTCAATGAAAACGTAATGGCGGTGGAAAGTAGCGCGGAGTGGTAACGATGACTTGTAGGGGGGCAAGGGGAGGAGGGTGTTGGGAGGATAGCCGGGAGGTGGTTCTCGCAGCAGCAGCGCCATCGTAGCCGTGCTTGGAACTATTAGGGGGTACAGACGTTGGCGCAGAATGAACGCTGTTCTAAACACACAAACAATCGTGCGCGTTTATGCACGTGGAAGATGCACATGCACGCCGACGCTTCGCATGTCAAAAGTTCATTAGCGAGAAGCCGCCGGCGCGCTAATACAGGGATTGGGAGTCGGCGCTGAAACAGAGACGACCTCCTGGAGGACCATTGTCGGAGAGGAGCAAGCCGTGTGAGTGTGTGTGTGTGTAGAACCGTTCGTGTCCGTGCTCTCTCTCCTCTCTCCCGTCTGCTTTGCACGCCTGGTTTGGGACCGAAGAATAAACATACTGCTCTCCCCCCTCATCGCCCTGACTCTGACTTGACCGCTGTACCTTTCTTGAGAGTATCGAAGAAAGCAGAGACGGAGGCATCCATCCTATATGTATACTGCTCCTGACTTTTTACTCGCGTCTCTTGCTGTGTCGTGTACGCATCTTTGGAACGACAGGCGTACTTTGCGGTGGATCGTCTCTTGCGAGACAAGGTGGCGCGTTTTCTGGGAGTTACGTCGTCTTTTCGGATGCCTCGTCTGCGGCGTGAAGCTGATGAGAGAGCGAGTGAAGCTAGTGAATAGTCGGCATGTCGTTGACAAGACGCCACTGACAAAACGTGGCGATTGTGGAAGACTATACGCAGTGGGCAGTCACGCGAAAAACGGTTGTTCTTTTGCGTATGTTCCGGCATGCGGGAGAAGCCGGGCTTCGATCGTGAGACGAATCGTTGCCCCCGGTCTTTTTTTTTTTTGTTTGTTTTTTGTTTCAGTGATTTTGAAGCTTCCCGTGTCTCTCAGAAGTGCAGCTTAATGTATATACTTTTTTACTTGTCGCTTTACGCGCGAGCTAAATGTACAGACAGGGTCATAGTGTTGAAAACGACAAATTTTATTTTTTTGAAGGCGTGAGTTTAAGGATTGCTAGTGTGGCATCTGCATGTTCGGCTTAGCTGTACAGATTTCGGTGTATACTGTGAGAAACGCTATCGCCCCGGTGACAGACCTGGATTCTCACCTGAGAGACTTTGTATCGTAACAGAGCCTTCAGTCTTCTCTAACAGGGGCGCTGTTTAAACAGTACGGGTTTCCCGTCAGGTATTTGCAGAAAGACCTCATCAAGCGATGACGTCACCGTGCACGCGTCGCGTAGCAACGCATCGAATGGAGGAAATCTGAAGGAGGACATGAGCAGTGGAGAGAGTACTGTTGCTGCAGCTCGAAATTCAGGATTCCTTGACCTTCGTTGACTCTTTTCGCAATGAGCCAATTATGGCGGAATTAAATGTAAAATCTAGTTTCAATTGATAAGTCATCGGCCAGGACAAGTGCAGCGTTTCCATTGGTTATACCTTTAAAGAGCTTGAAAATTGTATGCAGTAGTAGTGACTGAAAATTATAATCATTGTTTTCTATTCCGTCTTTCGTGAAGCTCTTCAGTCTGGGATTCGATCGATCCAGCGAAAAGCATGCGCTGTTATTTAGATAAGAATCATATGGAAGCATGTGAAAATAGTCCCTATAGCTTTCACCTCACTTTGAGAGACTCACCTTTATATGGCAGGGATGATGACACTTCGATACCCTGAATGATAATACACTCCCATGCTTCTATACGTCTGCCAAGGTATATCTTTCTGTAAGCCACCCACAAAGTATACTTGCCAGGCATATTGAAACTGTTTTATTCATCAGAGTCTGAATATATGCTAATCACTTTGCCTCCAAAGACAACGGCTGTACTACAGTTGAAAGGTATTAAGAGTGAGCTAAAGAATTGTGCACATGATTTTTTCAAACGTAGTGGCGAGGTAGCCATGGTCGTGGTTTTGGGTGCACTGTTCCTCCGCCCCATCGAAGTAAATTGGAGGCTAAGCCCATGATTAAACGGACGGCTATATGCGCCCAGTCATGCGCAAGCTATGTTAGGACAATGCTAGAAAAGTTAAATATAAAGTCTATTTTAGGCAGCATTGATAATAGGACAATTTCAGGCAAGTTCGATATTAAAACATTGTTAGACAACTAATATAATAGGAGAGTGTTCGATAAGGTAAATGTTAGGACATTGTTAGACAATCGAGATGTTAGGACACTGTTGGACGCGTCAAATACTATGACACTTTTAGAGAAAGATATTAGGACACCATAATAGACAAGTAGGGTATTAGGAAACTCCTAAACAAGTTTATTAAGACATTTCGCGAAGAAAGAGTCTGCATGATTTTCGTTAAGAATACGTCGATATAGGTCAGTAAACGTGTATTTAAATGTAAGTATGTCGCGGTCTCAACAACAGACTCCGAGAAACGTCGGCGAGGAACGCTATGCGAGGCTTATACGCCTTCTTTTTTTTTTTTCTCGAAATTGCGCGCATAATTTCTGCGAGTCCTCGTACCCGCAGTACTCGAAGTGACCGCCAAGCGGCACAATTGAGAATTCCGACGGTTCCTGCACGGCGGAGGAGCTCCTGGACACTCGTCGCTGAACTGGGAGCGCGTATAGACGAGCGATGCGCAAAATTCTTCGCGACGGGCGGTTGCAGAACGTGGGGTCCGAATAAAATAGAAGGAGAGTGGAAGGATATAACGGGAGGGAGGCGACGTCGAAAGAGGAAAGGAGGTCGTACGGTACTAGAGAAGTTTCTCGAAAGTGGGCCTGTGAACCCATGCAAGCGTGCCCGCAGATCGTGAAGAGGTGCTTGGCGAACCGCGGGTACTTGACTGACAGGCCCGTATAAGGAACTGGGACTCTTTTATTCCGCGGTCTCTTATTTTCGACCATATTAGTCCGAAGCGAACAGTTTATGCGCGTGGCCGGGCGTTTGCGACGTGAAGGAGACACTGAAGAAGTTGCCCAGTTGCTTCACTCTGAAGCGTGAGTGCCTGCACTATAGCGATGGACCTCTGGCATTCCTCGTCATCTAATTATGTGCGCCGGTAAGGAGACTAGTACACGTGCGACGATGAGCAGGGTGAAATTGTCGTAAAGCGTGGACTTCTGTATGACCGCACACTGCACCGAACTCACTACCGATTCTAATATATGGCGTGCTATTGATAAACGAGTGCGCTTCAATTAACGTGTTTCCACGAGAAACGGCTTTCTGTAGTGTTCCCGCGGTTAAGACCCTGTGCTCCATCTTTCGCGCGAACGCAGCGTACGTAGTCTCGGAAGTTCTCGCAAGCGGTGCAAAGAGTGCGCTGCGCTGAATTAGTTACTCGGCGAATTCCATGCAGGCGCCTCGAAACTGCCGTAGTATACTTCTTTTCCGCACGGTCGTTTTGATCGCATAGCGCGGTAACTTCTAGTAAGTGCGTTGCCCTAAATGAGTTTTGGTATAAGCTTAGACACGGGCGCGGCTAATATTGTTAAGCATGTCTTTCGAAAGTTTTCGGAGAGAGAATTCCGGGAGAAATCGCGCGGGTGATGTTATTAATCGCGAAGTATTTCTTTGCGTATACTGCAAGCACTTCTGGCATCCATCTGCGTATCTATCTATCTATCTATCTATCTATCTATCTATCTATCTATCTATCTATCTATCTATCTATCTATCTATCTATCTATCTATCTATCTATCTATCTATCTATCTATCTATCTATCTATCTATCTATCTATCTATCTATCTATCTATCTATCTACTATCTATCTATCTATCTATCTATCTATCTATCTATCTATCTATCTATCTATCCTATCTATCTATCTATCTATCTATCTATCTATCTATCTATCTATCTATCTATCTATCTATCTATCTATCTATCTATCTATCTATCTATCTATCTATCTATCTATCCGCCTATACGTCTGGGTGCTCTCGTGATCATTCAGCATTAACTTGACACGAAACAAAATTAGTATGGGGGGTTCAGATGATTTGACGAATATAACGCACTGGTCAACACATTAATAATATTTGAACTTGAGCTTGTTGGCAAGGCATCATAAGAGGAAGCGGCGCGGCTAAACCGGAAAGTATAGACGGACAGGACTTCGCGCTGGCCATGCATTGCACGTATAGCACGAACGAGAAGAACTGAACACACTATACGTTGTTGAGGAGGATATAGGAGGGAACAGAGCTCGATGTGAAAGAAATGTATACTTACGAGCTCAACTTAGAGTCATCTTAAAGTACATTTCTTCTGCATCGTATACTCTGTTCCCACCTATGTCCCACCTATGTCCCACATATGTCCCACCTATGTCCTCGTCAACACCTCTGTAGGATGAAACGAGCAACAGCGATGACGACGATCGCAAGGACACTCACGTGAACGACAGTTTCAATGCTAAAACTTGTCTTCGTCGAACGTGCGACACATCGAATGCTGTTTGTGTAACCGGCCTTCGGGACACATTACGACGGAGCCCTGGTATTGAAGTAAGTCGAATTCATGAAGGCGTCATGCTCGTTCAACGCGCTTTTCTGGTTCATGCTTGCAGCAGTGCCGTGAACTTATTTACAGCACAACACCAAAAAAAATACAGACAGAGAAGGAGCAAAGGGGAAAGAAAAGACGGTGAAAAGCGCTGTCTTTTTTTTTTCTCTCTTGCCCCCACCGCGGTGGTCTAGTGGCTAAGGTACTCTGTTGCTGACTCGCAGGTATCGGGATCGAATCCTGGCTGCGGCGGCTGCATTTCCGATGGAGGCGGAAATGTCGTAGGCCTGTGTGCTCAGATTTGAGTGCACGTTAAGAAACCCCAGGTGGTCAAAATTTCCGGAGCCCTCACTACGGCGTCTCTCATAATCATACGGTGGTTTTGGGACGTTAAACCCCACATATCAATCGAACAATCAATCTTTCTCTTTTGCTCCTTCTCTGTCTGTGTTTTCTGGTGTTGCGCTGTAAATAAGTTCTGTTCTAAATTACCGGAGCCCTCCAACGGCGTCTCTCATAATCATACGGTGGTTTTGGGACGTTAAACCCCACATATCAATCAACAATCAGTCTTTCTCTTTTGCTCCTTCTCTGTCTATGTTTTCTGGTGTTGTGCTGTAAATAAGTTGTGGTCTAAATTTCCGGAGCCCTCCAACGGCGTCTCTCATAATCATACGGTGGTTTTGGGACGTTAAACCCCAGATATCAATCAACAATCAATCTTTATCCTTTGCTCCTTCTCTGAGAGTGTTTTCTGGTGTTGTGCTGTAAATAAGTTCTGGTCTAAATTTCCGGAGCCCTCCACTACGGCGTCTCTCATAATCATATGGTGGTTTTGGGACGTTAAACCCCAGATATCAATCAACAATCAATCTTTCTCTGTTGCTCCTTCTCTGTCTGTGTTTTCTGGTGTTGCGCTGTAAATAAGTTCACGATGGATCCTAACCAACTGGCCCAACTTACCGCCCTACTGCAATGCCGTACAATCGGCGTGGCTATAGCTCCAAGTGTATATACGTATTCGCGACTATAGCAGCCGAGCTTTGTGAATGTCGACTATAACGTTTCGTGTTACGTATCTGATAGGAGTATACGGTTGCTGTATCGCGCTTCTTGCGGCGTCTCGTTGCCGTGCTTTCGTCGTCGCTGTCTCCTGCAGCGCCACTTCACGTGGCGTTATATGTACGCTGTATGCGCGTGTTCGTGATATTGTTGCGTGCCTGCGTGGAAGGCCACGCTATAGCAGCTGATGTGGCGTGGGGGCGGTTCAGGGTCGCATTGAGTGCGTGCGCACACCGCACCGCACCGCTAGCGCAGTTCATTCTGCGGGGTGTATTGTGTTCTCAGCGGTGTATACAAGGAGGAAGAAACGAAGGTGTTTTTGAAGAGATCATCGCATGAGAGCCTCGTTGGAACCGTGTAATCCTGCTCAGAGTGAGACCCGGATAGTGCTTTATTTTGCGCACACTAGAAAGCAATAAAAATGACTCGAGTTGAAAGGAGGAAGAAGTTAGAACGCTTGGAACCGATTTCTAGCGTGTCTGTGCACCAAGCTGCAGCTGCGTGTTCAGAGATGCATGCGTGTTTGCAGCTCGCAGAGCGTTTACTTGATGTTTTCTTCTCCTGAAATTTATGCAGTTGTCCCTTCCCCTTATACGAAAAAATTATATATTATGTAAGAATATCATTCTGTTTGTATATCAGTTTGTATATAGCAAATGGAGATGCGATTGATTATCCTGTAGTTTGTTTTTGCATCTTGACATACATGAAAAGTCATCGTGTAAGTAGTTTTCGCAACGCCTAACATTTTGGCATCGTTGCCTGTCTGTTTGGACACTTTGACGCCTCCGCTGTTACATTTATCTGAAGAAGGATCGGAGTTTATCCAGAAACGTCGGAGGGGGGGGGGGGGGAGCATGTTTTGGTTGGACCCAGACTTTGAAAGCCGTAATGGGTAGATGAATTCGCTTGCGTTATGTTCGGGGCTTTGTGCACTGGGTAGCCTGTGCACACATCTCGGTCATAGTGAATTTTTACCGAATTTGAGTATATAGAATAAAGGGAATCTCAATATGCTCTGAACGGAACGTCAAATGAATCGCTTGAAAGTTCAGTGTAAAAACACCCGAAAGGGCTTGAGATTTTCGCAAGAGGCATAATCACCAGCGTCACCTCTAACATATGACCGTATGTTAGAGGTAGGACAGGCGCTACAGGACAGGACAGCGCCTGTCTCTGACTTGTATTCGTCTTAATTAGCTCGGAAGACACCATGTTAGGTAATCACCAACTCAGCCAACGACAAGTTATTATTAAGCTAACGTGTTTGACGTCCACTGTAGGACAATCTAGGGCTTCTCGGAGTGATATACAACGTACCCTATCTTGCTCCTGTTCGTACTTTTTTATACCGTCCAATTCCCGAGTTCACGCGACAACCAGCCCTCTATACAGCCCTATATGCTCAATATGAAGATGGGCTTGATGGTAATGCATAAGTCTTCAGGCGGAGCAGGCGTTTGACGCCATTCAACAGGGACAAACACCACCGCTCCGGGTATCCGCCAGACGTTTTCTTTGGCTTGTTGTTTCGTGGTTTCTGAAAAAAAAAAAAAACGTAGCGCTACGCAACTCAAGGACATACCAAGAACACGTGACTAGCACTACTCCGGTGTTTTTTTTTGTCTGTACAGTGTTGCTTTGCGCTACATTTTTATTTTCCAGACGTCGTTGGTTTTAAGTGTTCTCTTGGCTATAGTGTCAAATTTTTGAACTACGTGAGCAGTTGTGCTTCCTTGAACATATAACGCGTGGGTTTTGGAGAATTTTACAATTCGCATTTCCTCACGTCACAATGTGCTGAGCTGGTTCTCTAGACGCACGCAACGTGGGCTGAATAAAGCAAGCTAGCAAGCAAGTAAGCAAGCAAGCAAAAGAAAGAAGGAAAGAAAGAGAGAGAAAGAAAGGGAAAGAAAGGAAGAGAGTAAGAAAGAAAGAAAGAAAGAAAGAAAGAAAGAAAGAAAGAAAGAAAGAAAGAAGAAAGAAAGAAGAAAGAAAGAAAGAAAGAAAGAAAGAAAGAAAGAAAGAAGGAAAGAAAGGAGGCAGCGTTATCTACAAGCTTGGTTGGGTTTGGCTTCTAACAGGACAGCCGGCTGCCGTGACTTGCACGCCCCCTTTGCGCTGACGCGTATCATAATCGCACACTTCCCGCACTGTCGCGCCCTCTCGCGCACGGAACCGGCGTATTATAACGCGGGCGTCAATGGGCGCGCGTGCGAGGTTTATGCACCGCGCATAGATGTATCGCGTGCCTGGTGCTCAAAACGTGGAAGCGCTTCCTTGGTCGCGGCCATCTTGCTCGAGGAAGCTGTGGCTCGCGGGACGAGTCCGTTTCGTGTCATGGCAGGATATGGTTAAACGATAAACCCGGTGACAAAACAGTCCGCTAAAAAAACTACTACCGTACCTCTTCCTCTATTGTATACGCTGTCCTTCTTTGCAGGATTCGTATCGCGTGAAACGGACTTCATTGAAACGGGAGTGGAGACGGAGCACATCCGGGGGATAAAGGATGAAAGCATAAGGCGACTGGTATAGGAGGGTATTGCGAAAGGCGGTTCACTTTAAATGCGGGGACCGAAAATTTGTGACCTCCATGGGGCATAGTAGTCGAGTGTACATGGTTAGGTATTCTTGCAAGATAACACGCACCCTTTTTGTGCTTATACGGGTCACGTTAATTAATCGCTGGGTTGCTCAGATATCAGGCTAAAATGACCGTAATTTTCCCTTAGTAGGAGGAGACACACCTGGCCATCAAGACGCGCTCGGTATAAGCAGTCAGCTTGTTGTTATCCGCCCTGCTGAATACAATAGCATGATGCCATCAGACAAACAGTATACTCCACCTCGTGTAGGACTCGCACGCCGACTATAAACGACAGCGCATGTGGGTTTGAATCATCATCGTCACCATCTCATGACGTCAACCTCAAGGTTGTCTTGCGGTCGATATATGGTGTTCGGGACTAAAACCGAGCTTATGCATGCCACCTAATTGTCCATTCCCCCTCAGCTAGGGCGAAGTGTGACAATAAGGCCGCTTTAACTCGTTCACTCATTTATACCGTGCTCATTTTGCAAAGTTCCCGAGTAACATATTATTGTCTTAACTGCATATGCATCGACATAAAAAAAAATGTCAGCAGATACAGGACAGAATAACTACTATCACTTTTGAAACAACAATTCTGTCATATTAGGAAGTCGTAATTATTATTGGTTTTACCTTGAAGAGTGATGTCGTATCCCGGCTGCGGCGGCTGCATTTCCGATGGAGGCGGAAATGTCGTAGGCCCGTGTGCTCAGATTTGGGTGCACGTTATAGAACCCCAGGTTGTCGAAATTTCCGGAGCCCTCCACTACGGCGTCTCTCATAATCATATGGTGGTTTTGGGACGTTAAACCCCACATATCAATTGAAGAGTGATGTACGTTGGCGGTGCAGAACTTCAAAATAACGCTATATATGAACTGGTATGTCACTAATGTTTACGAGTAAATTGCTTTTTCGCTACCTTAAACTGTTGATTTAAGACGCAAGCGAAGCCCCCATTTATGTGTAACGTTTGCGCGCGTGTAGTTCTGCCCTGAGAGAAAGTCGCTCACAACAGTGTTCGCGCGCCTCAACGACCAGCTGCTTTCAGAGCAATCGACATTGGAATACCGGAGCGGTCGAACAGTGACGTAAGTGTGTGCGTGTGCGTGCGTGTGTTTCTGTGTTTTAATTATCCTCCTCCCTCGATATCTCTTTCTGGCTCTCTCACTCTCATTATTTTCTTTCTCTTCTCTCTCCTCTTACCTCTTTCGCAGTGCAGGGCAGCAAACTCGATTATGTTTTATCTGCCGGTTAACATCTCGATCTTTATTCCTTTCGCATCTGTGATTCCAATTCATTTCATTCGGAGAATGTGAATGGCGTCGTGCTGCCCCTCCGCTCGTGTAATCATACCACCCCGAGGCGGGAGCCGGAAAACGAAAGGGTGGTGCGGCGGTGTCTTCGGCATACTCAGCGGCGCTCGACCGTGGGCGGCGGCAGGCGGCGCGTCGGGCAGAAGCGCGCGCCAACGGTCGACGACGGCGCCCCCTGGGGGCGGGCGTTTTACGGCGCGCAGCCGCGTCTGCAAATGACTCCAGCGCAACCCGCACTCACGATTCCTAAAAAAAAAAAAAAAAAAAAAAAAAAAAAAAAAAAAACGCCGGTTCAATCATTGCCGCTTCCGGTCACCGCGTACGAAAAAAGCTGTCGTGGTTTTTTTTTTTTTTTAAGCTATACACCCAACACGTTGGCGAAGTCGCTGCATACCGATTATACGTCGTCGTTTTATGCGCGACGATGATGCGCAGAACGGTGGTCATGAACCGGGCATTAGAGAGATTTGATAAGTGTACGCGAAGTATAAATTATTCCAAGCTTTAAACGGGTGGTACTACCTTTAATACATAATTTTCGCGGAGTAGCGCAACACTACAGGGATTGAGTGTAGCGCAACACATACACATTCTTAGCCCTTGTCGTACTACTCCGCGTCGATTATGAATCTTAATTATCTGCCACGATGGTGTAGTGGTTAGAACGCTTGATTGCTGACCCTAAAGTCTCGGGTTCGAACCCCGGCCGCAGCAACCGCTTTTCGATAGAGCTAAAAGGTAGAGGCTCCTGTGCTCGTAGATTTAAGGGCACGTTAAAGAACTCCAGTTGGTCGAAATTTCCGGACCCGTGTACATATCGGCTTCTATCAATCGTATCGTGGATTTGGGACGTGATGCTCCAACAATTATTATGAGTTCTAAACAGTAAGCGTTGCCTTGCAGGTTTCATACCTTGAATAAACGCCAAGGGGGAAGTATACGAAAGTGTTTGCCGAATGTGTTTGTATAACTGACAACTACATTAATAACGTTTGAATTTCGAGTTTGACGCGCACTCTTACATTCTCGTATTACGTAGCTGCATACTTACAAAGGTGCTGTCATACTTACTAAGATGTTCCACTTACCGAGTGAAATCCTCCTGCTCAATATTTTGTTTTGCATTACTATACAGGGTGTCCCACGTAACTTGAGCCAGAGTTTAAAAATATGCCCGAACACGTAACTATGACGCGACCAAATGCGTGTTACTCACTGTTGCCTGGAGTTAGTTACATTATTTTTTGCGCTCTCAAATATTGTTTTATTAGATATGATTCATTAGCTAACTTTTGAAGGAACGAAGATGGATAAAAATTTAAATGAGAAAGTTGTAGATCGGTTTGCAAAACGTCCAAATCGATAGTTTCGAACTTTATATCTGTTAAATATTACTGTTTTCCTGCCAATTAAAAATGCCCGTGAAATACGAATACGTACCACGTGACAAATCCACTCGCGCGTCAGTGCGCATGATGATTCTAGTGCTCCTTAACGTTCCGCATACGAACGACACGCTTCGCTCGCACCGGTTCATGACAGCGACGAGAAGTCACAGCAGTCATCGTTTTTGTGGCCGATAGCGAAACGTGTTCATCGTGAAGCCACCACCATCGTTGTGGCCCTGCCAAGACAGCACAATGGGGCAAATGCTATGGTCGTTCGTACGTGGAACGTTAGGGAGCACTAGAATCATTGCGCGCACTGGCGCACGAGCGGGTTTGTCACGTGGTATTTTTTTGTATTTCGCGGGCATTCGCAATTAGCAGAAAAAACACTAATACCTAACAGATATGATGTTCAAAACTGTCTAATCGGACGTTTTGCAAACCGATGTACAACTTTCTCGTTGAATTTTTTTTTATCTATCTTCGTTTATAATAAACAATATTTGAGAGCACAAGAAATAGTTTGACTATATATAGTAAAAAAAATATATATATGTAGTTATAACTCCAGGCAATGGTGAGCAACATGCGTTTGGTCGCGTCGTAATTACGTATTCCGGCATATTTTTAAACTCTGCCTCAAATTACGTGGGACACCCTGTACATATTTGCAGTAGGCGTACTTACATAAATTCACAGGCATTCAACCATCTGCACCAGTGGGATCCTTTCCCTCCCCCTCCTTCGCTTCTTTCTTAATAATAACACCCGGGATACGTCCCCGTCTCGTTGTCACTGTTTCTTGCAAGTTTTAACTACGCATCACTCATTGTTCATTTGAAATAAATATTTCAGCTGCCTAAAGGTCCGGCTACTGAAACAGGCAGTTTATCTACCTCTCCTTCTTCTAAACGATTATAGTTATTGTTTAGCGCGCGAATTGCTTAGCATACTGTGCGTCTACTACGTGCCCACGCCAGCTCTCTTCGTTTATTATTATTTTTTTTAAATTGAAGCCTTGAATCTCACTGGTTAGCAACGGACCGAATCCGAGGCATCCACGTGGCAAAGCGCTTCAAGTAATATATTCACCACACGATTAACATACAATCGCTGCTCGCTCCTGATGTCGACTGTCTGTATAACAGTGTTGCTTAACAGGTTAGCTCTTTACCCTCATTGAGTGTCCCTGTGACTGCATCGCTGCCATATACATAATCCGCTATACTAACCGCGTTTATACTTAAGCTTCTCGTGCATAACTACGAACCCGTATGCCTCACACGTTGTGCGCATCAGACGATGAAACCACTTGTGTTTTTTTGCAGTGGTCAGGGAAACTATACATGCCGTCCATGTTAAGCGTTCCCGTGCGTAGCAGTGTGGTCGAAGAACTGGACGCGCGTCCTGCGAGGAAATGCACATACACACACGAATGGACTCTCAACATATGCGTATTAAAGTATACCCACGGGTTATAGCCGCGACGGTCATGTGTGTAGGAGCATGTATACCTGTTGATCAGGCACCGCTCTCGCGTTGCCTCCATAGCTTCCATCGAGGTTTTAAGCGACGTCAAGTGCGCGCATCCCGCAGAGTTGCCAACCGCGGTGAAGGATCCATCACCGCGGTTGCAGAGCAGCCTTCTTGGTGGCCAGCCTATATAATACAAAAGCACGCATGCACGACAGTTCTGTCAGCTTCGTCGCTCGGTCTTTGAGAGCACAAAAAGCTTAAACGGAAGACCGCACGCAACCCCCTGTCTCTCAGCCCTGATCTTGCTTTTCCCGCCTTTCGTATACGTACGCGCCTTTCGTATACGTACGCGCCTTTCGCCATATGGAGAACAAACAAACGCTGTTGCTATTGTGGCGAAGGAAGTTAAATGCCCGGTAAACGGAATGCCTAATGACCCATTGCAGTGACCATGCGGTGTCTATACACGACACTGGCCCAGCTTACGTGGCCTTGTTCTTCGATGGCGCAGAAAGCCATGAGTCGTTACCGCTATACGGTGTACAGGAAGTATAGACAGGTGTTCGAAACAACCTGCGGACTTGGTGGGCGAGTGGTTTACGCATGCAGTGCTCTCTCTCACTCACCCTCGCTAGACTCTCTCTCTTCTCTCTTACTCCCCTTTTCCCAATGAAGGGTAGCAAACTGAACGTGCGTCTGATAAACTTTCTCGCACCTCATCGGTACTGTCTCTATAGCAATCATGTAAGATTATCTGTGGTGTGACTGCGCGGGCTTATATTCGGTGCTGGCGGACATCCACCAGCCACTGCGGTCTAGTGGCTGTGGTGTTTCACTGCTGACGCGAAGGTCGCTGGATCGAATCCCGGCCGGGGCAGGCCCATATTCTTAGTGACGGAATGCTAGAGGTACGTGAACTGATGCCATCTTTGACTGGTCGTTTCGGAACGCTCTATAGAGCGCTCTTCTGAGAGAGAAGGAGAGATGTTGAGGAATGCAAAAGACGCAATCTCACTCTCTCTCAGGAGAGCACTCTCGAGCGCTCGGGAACGATCGGGTAAAGATGGCATTAGAATTAGGTGCACCTTAAATAGCACCAGGTGGTCGAAATTTCTGGAGGCATCCATGCACTGTATATGGCTTCTCTCGTAATCGTATCGTGATTTTGGAACGTAAGAGCCCAACAATGTTTATGTCGGCGGAAGTTTGATCTTCAATGCATTTCTTCGTAATAATGTATCACAGTTGGCGCGACATTGTATAATAAGCTATATTTTACAGCGTGGCTTTGAATTAAACAGTGAACACAAGATGCCACTGCATGCATGGGTGTCAGCCCAAGTTCCCAGTTCCACTTATGATAACCAGATTCGGACTTCTTTCTTCGAGGAGTCGCTTTTCTAGTCGTTTGTCGCTTTTTGGGGGTAATTCTTTGTATTTTCCTTCCGAATATTGGTATTTTGGTGATCACCACGTTCACCAATAGTGCGTTTGTCGATGACCATGAGTAGATGTGAGTGAAACATAGGTTGGGGGAATAAGTAATATTAATCATACACTGGCAACCGTGTATTAAACCGAATGTATACCCTGGAGACAATATAAAAAGCAAATATGTGATTCCGTTCATAGTTGCACATATCTTGGCCATACGATATAGTTGAAGCGCTTTTTAGACTTTCTTTTGTACATCAATGACATGTTTTTGTTATAATTAAACATGTTTTTAGCAATGGAAAAAATTCGTTAAACCTTTGCTTCCCTAGGACTCTTTGCCCGTAAGTCGCGCCGATTGATTAAGGGGCTTATATTGTGGTGATAGTTTTGCTTGCGAGCTGGGTTTAATCTGGCAACTGTGACGTCAGCCCTGTAGATGACGTCCCGTTTCCTGATATGCAAGTACGCCTCCAGCCTATACACGTACTGCCCCGCCCAATAACTTCTCAACGCAGTTACATCCTGTTTTCTATATATACACTCGTTTCCCGCAAGTAGTTCTTTCGGCACCCGGATAACGTCTCAGCCGCGAAATCAAGTCGCCACGCAGTTAGTTGCACACCACGATCGCACACTTTTTTTTTCTTAAACACCACCCCAATCGGCGCGGTGACTGCCGGGCCCCTCGCGATGGGCAACTCTATTACACACCGGAGACAGGTGTAGTGTAGACGATTTGTTATCCTCTTACCCACATACACTCGTATATAGCCTGCACGTACGTGCTGCTTTCCCTTCGTTCATTCACTCGATTGCTCATTAGGTTCGTTTCATACGTCAGGTGTTATATATAACTTGTTAAATGGCTGATTGGATGATTTGGCTATTCGTGATTGCTTGATATACGGGCGCGCAACGCAGGCAAGGAGAACTATATAAGGCACGATTAAACTTTTAGTTGGTCGCTTTTCCGTGTTTTGCAGTTTATTGATTGAATAATTGGTTTATTTATTGATTTATTAATTGATACGTGGAGTTTAACGTCCCAAAACCACCATATGATTATAAGAGACGCCGTAGGGGAGGGCTCCGGAAGTTTCGACCACCTGGGGTTCTTTAACGTGCACCCAAATCTGGGCACACGGGCCTACAACATTTCCGCCTCCATCGGAAATGCAGCCGCCGCAGCCGGGATTCGATCCCGCGACCTGCGGGTCAGCAGCGCAGTATACCCTAGCCACTATAGACCACCACGGCGGGGCGTGTCTTGCAGTTGTCCTTGTCTACATTACGCGATCGTATTTAAAACAACCAGGTGGTGTATATATGCTACGAAAGTTGGCAAGTACTTATAGCGCTGTAAGTGTGTTCACACCCAAAAGTAGTGCTAACCACCCGTAATATGCTTTTCTTTAGAAGGGAGTATACACGGCGATGCTTCGTTCCTTAGAAGTAAACAAACCCCCGTTGTTCGTATATGGTTGTCAATAAGTTGTTCTACATCGGTTAGCGTCTCCGTTTACGTATCGTGACCTCCGCGATCGCTTCCGATAGTGCACAGCTGGAGCCAATCGGGGAGGCCACGTTTACAAGGATGAACTCCCAGTGTGAGGAGGCGTAGACATGAACGATATGTGGTGGGAGGGGAGGGGGTAGCGATCTTTAATAGGAAAATTGCAAAAAAAAACATATTTAGCTTCGCAACCGTCTGCAACAAAGTTTGACACCTCAGCAGTAGCTCACGAGGGCATTAAATAAGGAGAGATTAAAGTGGATAGAGAGAGAAGCAAAGATTGAGAGAAAATAAAATATTCGGTCGTGGTCGAAGGAGTCCCAGGATCGACGAGAGCTAAACGGTGCCAGGAGACCGCGGACTATATATGCCGATCGGCGAGAGCTATAGCTCTCGCCGATCTCCCATAGCAATCGTGCCGGCGTATACGCCGGCGCCTGTGGGAGATCGTGGACGACTCAACCGTTCAGTACGGAATACAACAAGCGAGTCCGCACGATTTGCAGACCGAACATCTTGCATAGCTTCAATAGCGTTGCATCCGGTGAATGCGAAACGGTGCATAAGCAGCTGGACACCTTCTATGAAAGCGATTCCTTCTCACGTCCTCTGACGCCTCGAGCGCGGGCATATATCATGTCGCCGTGGGAGGCCCTCCGGTATCATCGTCTTCTCACCAGGCCGTCGGAAAGAGAGGCACGAAGGCAACCCAAGAGTAATGGACTCCTTCCTCTGCACGTAACGACCTCTCGCGGCATGGCTCGGTGCTATGTATATATAGGAAGAGAGAGGGAGAAGGAAGCACCACTCTACGGGATGTCTCTGTGTTCTCGGTACAAGAGTGTTATTGCGGATTGCACAGAGAACTATGGGGTCCTTGAAATCGAGACTGGAACGGCGTGACCACGTGACTTTGGGAGGAAAGTGGCAAGTGGTGCAGTGGGCTGGGCACGTGTGCAGCTGTATGTTTATAACGACGCGCTGAAAATGTGACCTGACAACTCTCGACCCATGTAGCCATGTTGTGACTCTATAATGTGCTCCCTGCGCTTGTGGCTTTACATAAGGATAATCAGCGAATTCTCAAAAAATGAAATTTCGACATATTTCATATTTATTTATTTGATGATGAGGGCATGCAATTCAGGTCCAAGTGAGACGTCAAAACTAAGTACTGAAAAAGAAAATTGAAATTATTTGACTTACGTTTACGGATATAACTTTTTGGTATAAATTCATCCAGTAGAACCTAGAAATGCCCGTACAAGTTCTCAGAATTCAATGAATTACTATATATATATGTTCGACGGCAAGAACACTTGCTGTCGGTGGTTAAAAATATTAATGGTGTCCTTCAGAAACCCAAAGCAGCGAAAACCACTTCCGGTCGCAAGCCTTAGTCACCAATTGTTCTTGTTAAGAATTAGAACTTGTGCGAGTTGAATTTTCGCGAAGTCGGCCCGGGAACTGAGTAAATGAATTAGGTCACTTCATCTTCAAACCATAATGAGGTACGTCCTAATTGAGGCACGTCATCATCAGTCACGTCGTTAAGAAAGAGTCTGTGTATTACCTTTGGCCATACGGTTTGTCTTTTAACCACGAAAAAAAAATCTTTATGTACAGACGGGCCCACTGTGAAAGGGAGCACTTGTGCGCACTGCATCCTCCCCCTCCTGTGACCCTCCTGCAAAAGTGTAGCGGCTTAAGTTTGCGCAATATTACCGGTGATTGACGGTTTGGCTTCTTTTGACAAACTAGTACTGTGCCTGAACATAGCTTTTTTTATCCGTTTGCTGTCGGAGTGTCGGTAATATGAACAGTGATGATTGCAGTGTTACCTTTGACACTGAACCATACTGTACATCTCTAAACTGTCTCGCATTTTGTACCCATCAAAATAGGCAAATGTCGTAACCAGGAAGCCAACTCATGCCCTCGCGTGCTTAGCCTTCTATATAGATCACCACTAATGCTATTGTGCTTGCAGATGTTTTTATTATTATTAATATTCAGAAGTGGTTCGACGATTGTAAGTGCGTGCTCATGAGTGTGCCGTATACAAGCGTGACTATTTCACATCTAATGTATCACACTTGGACAAACGTTAAACGTGCCGATTTAATTCTCTAAAGCCTGAGAGTCTTCGGCCTTATAGAATGGGACTTAATGACCACTATCACTTCGTAAATCATTACCAACTCGTGCGGAGACGCAGAGACCGGACCTCCGCTGCTTTGCCAGGCATCTTAAGCGTCAAGGCAGTCCCAGGAAACGTGTCACAATACAGACCGATAATGTGCAAGACCAGGTGTATACGGGCTACTGCCTCGGGTGCTCGATCAACTCGACGTGGGTGGCTCCGACCGATCGATATATTCACTTACGAGAGGCTCTTTTTCAAGGTAGCCGCTAACGTAAAGGCGTTGTCTGTTTTAGCACGTCTTGGAAGCGACTCCAAAAATTCAGCATTGTGATGCGTGCCAGAAGTACGCTTTGGTTATGAGGCTCACGTTATGTAATATAGACAAATTCCACGGGACTTGCGTCACGAAAATGCGGTGGCGCTGTCTTGGTAGGCACAAGACGCTCTGCCCACAGCAGTTTCTGCTGGGTTTTCAATAGTGCATCTGACGTTCTCAATCAAGCAACGAGAAAAAAAAAGCGATATGCCGACGAACTGCATCGTGGTTGGATGTGAGTCGCGTCTCACAACTTAGTTTTGTTTTTTGGCGCACATCGCATGCAGCCCTCAGCGCTTATGGCTTTCACAACGGCGTCTCACAACGTCGTTTTGTTGGCGCACATCGCAGCCCTCAGTGCTTATGGCGGAAGTTACGTGTGGACGTCGCTATAATTTTACCCATAGTGTCGACATCGGCCTACCTGTGTTTACAAACATGGAATGGGTCTATAGGGGTAACGGGGAAAAGTCTAATTTACATGTAGCGAGCCACATATAATGAAATATTGGATACGTCTTACACTTGACCATTTTCAGTATTGTACAGGTATAGCTTTCCTGCGATGCAGTTAGCCTTTTAATGGCGGCTATAGTCACTGTTTCAAATGGCGTGTTAAATTGCAGATTGCTTTTACTATGACGCAGAAAATGTGGACTCGTCTCTTTCGATATAAACGTGGATTATATAAAAGCCCTAGCAGGTGCAACTTGGACCTCCTCACCGCTTGAAGCACCACAGGTGCCCGCATTAGTTGGGCGGATGTCCAGCGCCCTTGTATATGATGAAGACGGTCTATGCACTCCAACATGATTTCAGCATGTAGTTTATTTTATATATAAAATTAGCTGTATATAAGACTTCTTTGTGGTCCCTTCACGCTCGGTATGTCCGGGTTCGACTTTACCTGTGTAGAGTTTGACTAGTTGAGTTTCTTTCCGGATCACTTTATCACTCTTCAGCAGGTCCCTATTGAAGTGCAGGACATAGCCAGAAAACCAGACAATTTTCTTCCGGTTTCCTGGATATAGCCAGCATTTGACCACGACCTGATTAAGAGAGTGGTCTAAGCACAGAGCCATTATTCTCGAACATTGCTCTCATCGGATTACGACTGTCACGGTTGGATAGCGAACCACCGACCTATATATAGAGCCTACAGTAGCAAGGGGCTTGGAGACGACTTCGAAGTGGAAGCGGTGGGCGCTTGCCATCGCGTAAATCACGCGAGGATGACCACGTGCACCTCTTACTGGGTTTTTGAATTTACCTCGTCCATACGCGTATAACCATTTATGGAAAAAACTCGCGTGGTCTCTTATGCGTATTCACCTAAGACTATTCAAAGGCGATAACCATCTTCTATTTCCTGCTTCTTCGAACAGCGAAGCTCTTTCAGGTCGAGGGTTATCCCCCTGCGGAGTGTAACGCAGTTCTTAGTATGGGTCACGACAATCGAACAAGTCACACTACTAATATCCGATTCACCAAACGTTATTAAGGCGTAAACCTTTGATGTCTCACACTCGCGTCTGTCTGTCCCTCCGTCCGTGCCTTGGAACGGTTCCAAGTGTAGTCTCTCTTTCTTGCACTGTCGCAGCAATCACGTGATGGCACGGTGTACACGTTGAGGTACGCTTTTTCAATTCTAATGTGTGTTCGGCGAACGCTTGTTCTCTTTCCACACACACACACACACACACACACACACACACACACACACACACACACACACACACACACACACACACACACACACACACACACACACACACACACACACACACACACACACACACACACACACGCACACGCACGCACGCACGCACGCACACACAAAAAAGACGTAGAATGATCATTCGAATGATTACACAGGCTTTCGCCGGACGCACTTTGGAATTTCCAAAGAGTTCTTCAAGTTTTTAATTTGACATTTCAAGCAGCATCACTGACTTGACGTCGCGAAGACTGGTTAAACAATGCGAACGGGGGCAAAACCAGTATAGCGCAAAGCCAAGTGATGATATAGCAATGCGATGCCACCAGCTCCGCTATTTGAAGAGTCTTCGCGATGTCAAATCCGGCAAGATGCTTGATTTTACCTCTTCTCGGTCAAATGGATTGACCAACTGAAGCACTATAGAAGCAGCTATAGATAAGTGCGTCTATCGCATAAAGACCAGCATCTTGGAGTAGTATAACGGTTATGCGGCGACTGGTTTATCGGTTGATCTGACATATATATATATATATATATATATATATATATATATATATATATATATATATATATATATATATTTAATGAGATCTAACAGACAGCAATGCCAAGGAATGTACAGGGGAAGTTATTAAAACCAATGGAATGTAAATAAGAAGAAATAAAAGCGGATGAAACAATTACCAACTGCTCACAGTTGGTAATTTTTTCATCCACTTTTCTTTCTTCTTATTTACATTCCATTGGTTTTAATAACTTCCCCTGTACATTCCTTGGCATTACTGTCTGTTAGTTCTCATTAATATTGTGTTAAAACACGGAAAAACGAGCCCTTAGGTATACACTTCTTTCCCTTATTTTATATATATATATATATATATATATATATATATATATATATATATATATATATATATATATATATATATATATATATATATATATATATATATATATATATATATATATATATATATATGTATATATATTGTACCGAAGCATAGTGGCGCCAGCTCTGTGCCAGCGTGAAAGAAGACGTTGACGTCCGTGTGTGGCTCGTGCTTGCCGGGTTCCTGCCTGTACCAGCTTGTTGCGGCTAACGTTTCTGGAATAATAACCTGTGTTTTTACGCAACCTTGCTCGTTGCATTTGGTGGAAACGTGCTGGTTAACGTCCTGGAGCTCCGCAGCCGTAAGCTACCATCTCAGTCCGCGAGGACCGAGCGCGTCGATCCCCCACAAGGCTCTTCCACGCTGCCACCTGTCATGTGTTCTGGTGTACTTCGTCTGCGTGACCCACCAGTATACAACGGCGCTGAAGATCAAGATGTCGAGGACTGGCTGGCAGAGTACGAGCATGCCAGCGCGATTAACAAGTGGGATGACCCTGCGAAGCTGACTCACGTCATCTTCTATACTTGACGGATTTGGCCAACCTATGGTTCACCAACCACCAAGCCGACAATATATATATATATATATATATATATATATGAGGCCACATTCCGAACGCACACATACGCACGCGCAGCGTGCTGTGCAAGCCGCGAAGATCGCGACCAGTCGCTCGCCAAGGATAAACGATCCGCAATTCCATCCGTGGTCTTTGCATATATGCACCTCTCTCGAGCCGTCTCCCATCTCAGGCAGGTTCATACATATACCATGGCACAAACTGCTCGCACCTGCTAACGTCTTCATTTACTTCCCGATGCGTATCCGTGCGAAAGCACGTCGTGTTTGCAGGTATGTAGTGTATAACTTAGGACGCCATCGCCGAGGATTCATGGTTCGCGTCGGTATCATGGCGCGTGAGAAATGGTCGGCCCTGCCTTCACGGCCGACTATACCACAAGCCCCCCTCTTCCCTTCTCATTTTCACCGTCTTTGGTCTCGGCGCGGCACATTCGCACCCGCGGGAGACGTATAGCGAAAGACGGGAGGCCCCGTATTTGAGGCGGCACACCTCCGCAGTTGGCGGGCAATAGCCACGGCATCGGTATACGGCGTGTGCAACACGAAATGCTGGCGCGCGAACTGAATCGATCGTTCTCTGTCGACGACAAAACACGGACACGGCTTTTCTTGTTCTTATATACGTATTGGTTATTGGATGTTTGGCGTTCGAAAGCTGATCTCGTGGCGCGTGCATCTCTCTCCCGGGTAATGGCAAATACGTGCTGGTTTGCAGCTGCCGTTTAACAGGAGCAATGTTTGGTTATGGTTTGTATGGTTGTGTGGTTATGGTTCGTATGAACTCGGGCTACGAGAGACTCCGCATTATTTAGACCACCTATAGGGCTTTCTTACGTGCAGTTGGTGTTAAGCGATATATGATGCTGTGGTTGTGATTCTGGCGCTCTTTCCTACATCTTTGTGCGGTGGTACTTGTGCTGTGACCACGTGAAGTGGACTTCAGTCGCAACAGCGCTGCGTCCTCGCGGTTTCTTTTTTACGTCTTCGTGTTTCTTTGCGCTAAAGCGTTAGCGACGCGCGGCCTACATTGCGCATCGCCTCCATTGACATGCGACTGTCATGAATGGGATCGCACCCGCGTCCTAGGAGCGATGTTTGGTGCGAAGCACCGTAGTGTGTATGAGAAACACGAAGATTTTGTGCAGCAAGTCCGACAAAGTAAAAGAGAGAGATGGAGAGAAAGAAAGGGCAAAGGAAACGCATGAGGTATTACAGTGTACACGACTTTCCGACATGCATTGGCGCTCGTGCCGGTTAGATAGGCTCGTTTATTGAATGATCGAACTTGCGCAGATAAGTTCTCGTGCCTTCTTTCTTTTCAGACGTTGCGTGCCTTTCCACTTGTTCGGCGTCTGTGTTGTCTTGACTTCTGTCCGGGTTCGCTCGCCCTGTCTTTTAGAATAAATGCATTGTCTTGGCTGTATTGCCGCGTGCGCTGGGTATTCTATCGTTCTGTGACACAATCTAGCCGACCGGCCCAAGTTTAAGCCTTGTTGAACGCCCAGCCCTCTTTAATTGGTGGCTGCGTTCATACTTGTGAACGTTATCGATCAAAAAGTAGGTATTGCATATATCTGGGACGCAGTATCGATACGCAAGTATTAGGCGGTGTGTTCCTTTGCTAGAAAATGCATAGATACGTGATTTTAAAGACCCTAGTGTTTCTTAGGATGCGCTGAAAATGCGATGCTATTGCACGAAAGAAAGCCGGCGGGAGAGACTGTCGTTGTTCGACGACATTTGCAGTGAACAACGCAGATACTCGGTAAAATCTGTTTTTCTTGGCCACATGCTCGAAAAATTCATTCACTGGGCGCCGGGTGGATTGCCGAAGAAAACGACACCGCACGACGGCTGAAACAACGGACCTCAATGAACTCCTTTTCAAACAGCTTTTCAACTCCTTTTAACAGCGGCAAAAATAGAAAAGTAAAAAAATTATAAAAAGTTACCCGGAGGGAAACGTTAGCCTACACCGCAGATATACGCTTAACGAGTAAAGACAGGCTCCCTGCGGAGCCGTTCCACTCCCATCACACATGCAAATGAGTTAGACGCTCGCGCTGAAGGGGGTGCGGCATTGGCGCTTGAGATCGGGTAACTGGGGTTGGAAAGAAGGGCAGGATTTGGGAAGTGCGATGGCAAGGAGAGTAGTATGGAAGCGAGTATAGGGTTGGGGGAAGGGGAGCGTCCCAGCGTATAGACACTCCGCGTTTTGGTTTTCCATGGAAATTTGCGTCCCGTGTCGCTAACGGGATTTGGCGGCTTGCTTGCCTGCCTCTGCATATATATAGTCCTCATCGGCAGCGAACCCGAACGCGCTGTTTGCTCGAAAATTAAGCGCCCGGAGGAAACAGGAGCGGGTCTACATATACCGCACGGTCTATACCCGTGCGAGCTACAGAAACCTGCCGTTACGGGCCGTGTCATCCCGCATAGGGTTCAACTCTGCCTCCGTTTTTCCTGTAGTCTCTCTCTTTTTTATGTGGCCATATACATGATTCGCCGTGTGCCTCTCTCTGTGTACAAGCGGTGCTTGGATCCTGCGCAACTCACCTACGCGAACCGAGCCCCGAGTACCTTCGATTCACGAATTTCTTTCGCTTCCACAGTTTGTCGTTCCTTTTAAATCGGATTAGCGCGCGAGTGTGCGGCGCGAGAGGGCGCTGGCTGGCTTTGGAAGCCTATAGAAGTGAAACGCGGTTTCTGTGGTGGTGTATCTCCGTCACGAGAGAACACACCTCTTGCAACCCTTCTCCTGTATAGGCTTGTCTATAGGCACGAACTGTAGACACATACAGGCGGGTTTGGATGCCTTCTCTGCTACCATCGATCGTGACTGTGAGATCGCTTTTCTCTGCCTAAAAGTAGGTATAGTTGATGATGTATCTTGTACTTCTTCAGTAAATCAGCGGAGCTATAGGGCACATATATCTGCTGAACTATATGTGTTCATATATCATCACGATACACTGTATATAGCCACCAAAACAACAACAACGAACGTCATATCTAACTATCCTCGTGGCATTACTCTAACCTCTGAAAAAAAAAAAGGACAGCTTAGTCGGAAGCGGAGACTCGTCGTGGAAAGTGGGGTATTTCTCGCAGTTCTACTATAAAGCTTTCACTCGAGCTCAACAAACGCACACTGCATACGAAATGCCGGAGTTGACGCAACGCAAGCGTTTATATACATACTCCCATGGCTATGGAGCTTTCGGAGCACAGTCTCTCCCAAATGTATACCAGAAGGGGCGCGCACATCCTCACGACGAATATAAAAAGGCTCCGCATATGGGACGCGTTGCCGTGAGTATCGCAAAAGAGTATAAGAGTATAGTTCCGCGCGTTTTTGCCTCGTTGCTATATACACAGCAATGAGGATGTTTCAGAGACTGAACACGTCTCTTTCGTTCTTGAAAAGCGCACTGAACTCAAAGTCAATGGCATGTTGTATAGACGGTTTCAGGGTCACAAGCGTTGTATCCAAAGAAACTTCCGGTCGCCTCACTTACATGCTGCTAACGTCGAAACTGAAAGCACGTTTTCAATTTCTTTTCAAGCGTAAAGAAACTCTATCTTTTGTTTTTTTTTCACTTAAAAGAAACGTGTGCAAAGTACAAGAGAATGTTCCATCATTTTATGTAGCTCAAAAGAACATCTATTTGAATATATTTGGCCAAATAAGGGAAGGAGAGTGTAGACATTCCGCGGGCTATTTTCTCAAGCTCTTGTGATCCACCAATGCCATTAAAGCACATCGGTGGACAAAAGTGGGAGTCATCAAGGGCTTGTTTTGTAAACCTTGAAAGTGTCTATAGTAATGATTTTGTTTTCAGTGTCGTTCCTAAATATTCGGGTTGAAATTGACTAATGTTTTCATTTAACACTTGCATTGTACCGAATTCATAGGGAAATGCAGTTATAGCATATAGAGTTTCCTACGATTATTGCGAGCGAGAAATATGGCGCCACGATCGTTCATCCGCCATGTGAATGATGCTAAAGTGTTAGATATAGCCAGGGAATGGCACATTCTTCGTCTAGCTTCTTGGATATAGCCATGCTTTTAAGCAGTTAGTTATAGCCAGGAAACGGGACATTCTTCGTCCAGCTTTCTGGGTATATCCATGCGTTGGAGCAGGACCTGATTGAGAGTATGGTATAAACTTACCTCGTTTTCACGCTCGTGGCTTCGAATGACGAACTCCTATAGCTTTTGCTTATTGTGGTGTTCTTGCGTTTTCTTTCTGGTTAAAAAAAAAAAAGAAAACTGCTCGTTCGGAACTTCGTGAACTTATTCGATTTGTTCTGCTGAGAGGGTTCAGATGGTTATGAAAAATCGCTATATAGTTTCGCAGATTTTTTGTCTTGCAACAAAGTGTATGCTGATCGCACCCAGCTGAAATGAAGCGAAGCTTACGCAAATGCATTATCCGTCATTTCCAGGATGGCTTAATCACAGTGCGTTGCAACTTTCATATATACATGTACCATGTAGTGCTAAAGTTTTTTTTTTAGCAATAGCAATACGTTTTTATCGTGCACCAGCTCGCGCAATCTGCATGTCTATAGTCTATCTCGAAGTCTGCAGTCTCTCTCGTGTATATGAAACTCTATACTTGAATTTTACCCTGTGGCTGTATTTTACTTACCTATTCAGATTTTCTTTATTATCGCATTTCTAAGCTTTGTCGGTAGACCGCAGTCAGTCCACGGCGTTTCAAGTGCACCATACACAAAAATTCCGCCTTCTCATCCCCACCTGCCACAAATCTCATTACGCAGTTGGCCTCGTGTGTGTTGAACCTGTTATATCCCATAACACCAGCTCCGCAATCCAATTGAACGTTCGGGGGTTTTGCGAGGGAGCCGCCGCCCCGACCGCTGTTAAGTTGGCGGCTTTTCGCATTACGCTTGCAAATCAGCGGCCACGCTCGCGCGAACGGATAATTCGGGTTAACTGCTCTGCCTTGCTATAATGGACGCGTGGTGTATCGCTCGTGTGCAGGCGCTCCGTTTGGGCTCCAAGCCAAAGAACAAACAGGGATAAATTAATAGTGCGCCCGTTACACTACTCCCTCTGCAGTTTTTTTTTTCTCGAGGACCGCAATTGTAGTTGACCTTCCATCTATTTTAGTTGAGCTAAGAAGACGTGACAAGAACAAGAAATGCCATTCGCATGACACACAAAGCGCTTAAGGAAAGAAGGGGAGTCTGCCAGTGGTCTTGTTGGAAGCCAAGGAAGGTATCAAGGACATTGTTTGTAATCTTCAACTCTAGTGTAGGATACAGGATATAAATGTAAAGAGGTTAAACTGGGTGAAGGCACAACTAACGGATAGCTAAGGAAGGCATCTTCTTGAGCTGCACAAGCTGCATTTCCGATGGAGGCGGATATGTTGTAGGCCAGTGTGCTCAGATTTGGGTGCACGTTAAAGAACCCCAGGTGGTCGAAATTTACGGAGCCCTCCACTACGGCGTCTCTCATAATCATATTGTGGCTTTGGGACGTTAAACCACACATATCATCGAGCTGCGTTTGGTTCAAGAATTCGACACTGCATACCCCGTTACAGAAGTGATATACGGGGTCTTACTTGCCAGAACCACGATACCATTATGGGGCACGCCGCAGGGGAGGACCCCGATAATTTCGGCCATACTGGCGTTCTTGAACGCGGCCTGACATCGCGTATATTACACGGGTCGGTACAGCGTTTCCCATCCGTCGAAACGCAGACATAGCAGTCGGAATCGCACCCGCGACCATGGGATCAGCAGCGGAGCACCGTAAGGACTGATTAATAGTTGTGGAGTCAACCGTGTTAAAAAAAAATAGAGAACGAGAAGGGAGAAATAGCTCGGACCTGTGTGGTCTTCAAAGGAGCAATAAAGAAAAAAAAAACGCCAGGGCAAGCGTTTGTAAAACGCTTTTTTGTTTTATCAAGTATTTATAAGGAGAGCTTGGCGCCAATGCGTGGCGCCGACTACTCGTCTTCTTTTGGACAACAGTTGTCATCGCATATCCGATAAAAAACACATGGCTATACCATATATGTACATCGCAAAACATTTACGCAATGTGTCCAAGCTTTCCGATAGATAAAGCGCTCCACAACGCACAGAATTAGGGTAAAAACACAAGTAATCACTCAATTGAAATGTCCACACAAAACATGAAAGTCACGTTTTCTGAGATTGTCAAAGGCTATCATGTCCCTTGGGAGCAGTCTATTAAATACTGAACTGTTTGCACAAAGGATTTCAGGAAGATATTGGAATGAAACACATGAATATTGTAGTGAAACATGCAGGTTAACAATAACGCGAACACGTTTTCTTTTCTTTTGTTCAGTACTTTTCAGATATTTCTGATTCCTCCAGAAAGTGAACTATATACTGCACGCGCAGCTTGTAGGTTTCCCTTTGGATGGGCCCAAGATTTTCGCTTGTTTTCGTAAAACGTTTCCTTTGAGGCCCATCATAAATCTTACAATGTATAGAAGAATGCGCTCAATGTCTTTTTCAGCTTCTCCAGATGAGCAGGTGGGACTAGCTTCCAGCTTTTCTTATTCTATACAGGAAGGCCTTCGAGTATATAGGCCGGGCCTATGTAGTCAAAGTCTGTGGATGACTGTTTCTAGTGGTCGGCTACCCTTTGACGGGTTATTAAATCCTACACCGAGATCATTGCTACATAACTGGGAGTTTTGCGCACCATTTTAGAACCAAGTTTCTTTGGACAATTGGCAGCTCAGCTTATGTATTAAGGATGGCGCACCGCTCATCGATAAAGAAAGCAGTGATATATTATTCTCATCATGCTCTGTATGTGCCATGCGATAAGCTATGTCGTTTCCTGTGATTTCGCGGGAGCTTGGTACCCACTGGAACATTATGGTGTGGTTTAAATCTTTCGCTGTAGCATAAGTCATTCTGTATTATATATGGAAGCATGCTAAAGCTTTGTTGCCTAAGCTGATTCTTTTTAAACAAACTAATGTGAATTGGGAATCACTGATAACTACCCATCGAAGAGGACCTGACTGTAAACACATGAAGCGTAAAGTATAGAGTATTGCACAAAGCTCTGCCGTCGTGGATGTTGTGAAACGGCTGAGCTTAAACGTTTTTTTTTTCTCTTCGTATGCAGGTATAAAGAATGCCGTTGTAGAGTTTTGATTCAGTCATGATCCGTCGGTGTACACGTGAACACAGCATTCATATTTGATATAAAGATGCATTAAAGCCTATTGCTTTATTTCAATTATGGGAACATTATTCTCGCAAGTTAGTCCCGGAGTCGAAGTTGTAATATCTGCAATAGAGAGTTGCCAAGGTAGATGGGATGAACACAGAGGCCAGTATACTCGTGCGTACGCAGTAAACTTTTGAATTTCACTATATTTTTATGTATCTGTGCAGCAGATCTCTCCTGAGTGTGGTTAACGTGTTGAGTTGCAAATCGAAAGTGTCGACAAGTTTCTGTGAATCTCCGAGCATGGAAAGTCAGTTTACGAGACTCCGCTATTACCAATGAGTTGCAGAAGCTCGCGGTACACCAAGACATATGAAGGCTTCTGGCTAGCAATCTCTGGATCCTCTCCTCAATGTTACGGGATATTTCATGTAAAACCGGGGCAGAATAAGCTATTCTTTGTCGAATGATCGCTTAATCTACACGCAATAAAAAAGAGCATGTACTACCCCGTATCACATCGGCTATAGTCGACGTAAAATGTTGATTAGGAAGTTGACTTTTTCCTCTATTGACATTTATCTATGAAGTCCATGACAGACGTCTGCTTAAAATAAACCCTAAAAGTTTGTTGTGTCGCAGAAGTTGTAAGCACTGAGAGTCTATCTCAATGTCGAATTTCTTAAGGCATTTTCTTGTGAGTGCAAGTACAGCTGTTTTACCTTGAGAAAGAATCGTGGCTCTGCTTTTGAAAAAGACATTAATTATTGTCAGACTAACTTGAAGCTTCTGCTTAACTGCGTGGATAACTGTTTCTGATCCCCAAATGCGCCGATAATCTGCATATGGTGAATATTTCAAATTGTCTGGTGGGATAAGGAATAATTCAGTCCTTAACTCAAATAAGTAAAAATGGACTAAGCACACAAACCTGCAGAACTCCTTGACTAACTTCATGCCCTTTACTTTTGCTGTCAGCTGTGTCAGTGAAGATTTTGCCGTCTCTTAAGAATTCGGCAATCCATCTATAGTGTACGGCTAACTATTCCCAGCTGCATTAAACCGTGTAGTACATGAACGTGGCTGGTTGTGTCGAATACTCTCTTTATTTGTAGAAATACTCCAACAGCGATTATTCCACAGCTCGTCTCATGATCTACATAAGTGACAAGGTCTATAATGGCATCCATAATGCACCGGTGCATACGGAAAACCTGCCATATTTTCTGGAAGCACATTCGTACGTTCTATACAACTGAAGTCTAGCGTAGATCATCTTTTCCATAAGTTTACGCAGACAGCTAGTCAGGCTGACAGGACGGAAAAATATCTATATATGTATAAAGGTGTTTTGCCGGGTCTGAAAATCGAGACCACTCTTGTAACTTTCCAGGAGGGTGGAAGGCATTCTGTTGTCCATGCATCAATAAATAACTTTGACAATGTATTTGTGGCCACTGGGCCCAGATCTCTTAGGGCTGCGTACGTTATTCCATCAGGACCAGCTGCTGTCCTCTGGCGGCAAGATGTAAAACGCTTTATTTTTTTCTCGTCTCTTTTGTCATTGTCATTGTTTCTCCCTCTCTCTATATATATATATCCGTGTGCGTACGTTTCCACGTCGCAGATTACACCTATATCGAACGCCCCCAGCTCCCGAGCTCTTCATATATAACTACGTACCCACGCAGTTCAACGGCAAACAACACTCCGTCCATTTCACGCAATCCGTATTACCGGCGGCTGTACACAAGAGCTCACATGCTCAGCCCGGCTGCAGTGGCGAGAGCATCCGCTGTCCACAGCCCGAGGCGCCTTCTACGCGTGCATGCGATACAGCAGGCTATTGAGTCAAGAGCTAAGTTCAAAGGGTGTGTGTGTGAGTATGGGAGGATGGGGCATCTATAGACAATGTCTCCAGGGGTCATTTCCCTTTCTTCTCGGAAACGCGCGCGCGATCGAGCTCGCGTTTGCACGTATAATGTGTGCCTTCACGCCTGACTGGCCGCAGCCAGCGCCACCGCCGACGACCACTCGTAATATATCTATAGAAGCGGCCATGAGTGAGCGACCGTATAACCTCTCGTATTCGGCGCTCCCGTCTCCCTATAACGCCGCGGCAAATGCCCCCGGGGGCCGTACGTGTATGCCGGGTCAGTAACGTAGGACCGGGTGGCCTTTTGTACGCCGTCCGTGAACATCGCTTTTGCGCCCCTAATATTACACGGAGGGAACTCTGGCGCTAGTGTATGCGGGAGCAGCAGCGCCGCATGGCGCTTCACTCAGCATGTGAATGATGGGTAGTACGTTCGTTTGCCTAAGTTCGTTCTTTTGGCTCCGCTTGGCCCTGCATGGCCTACAACAACATGTGCAGCCCTGAAACTTGCATGTACACAACCCTGAATCGCTTTGTCGTTAGACGAAGTTCGGCAAAACGTTCTGTCCTCCCACTCGACCATGAAGCTCGACCCTTTTTGGCTTGCGAAATCAAATCAACTTACGACGTTGACAATGATTCAATCTTTTATCTGAATTTAGAGACAAAACACAACAATAAACGAAGCTTTACAAGTGTGTTCGAAACCACGAGTGCAAAGACCACGAAAATCCACAAAGTACCCATCATTTTCATGGTGGTTCCCATAAGAGTTCACATGAGTGTGCTCTAGTAAATTTTGTGGGCAACTCTACGGCCGCGAGTACCTGTCAGTAGTTGATGGTGCTACATAGCCGTGAGCCAGCGCCTTGGTCACGAGGCTCGTTTCTACCCCATTTTGTTACGCGGGTAAATCTATCTATCTATCTATCTATCTATCTATCTATCTATCTATCTATCTATCTATCTATCTATCTATCTATCTATCTATCTATCTATCTATCTATCTATCTATCTGTCTGTCTGTCTGTCTGTCTGTCTGTCTGTCTGTCTGTCTGTCTGTCTGTCTGTCTGTCTGTCTGTCTGTCTGTCTGTCTGTCTGTCTGTCTGTCTGTCTGTCTGTCTGTCTGTCTGTCTGTCTGTCCGTCCGTCCGTCCGTCCGTCCGTCTGTCTGTCTGTCTGTCTGTCTGTCTGTCTGTCTGTCTGTCTGTCTGTCTGTCTGTCTGTCTGTCTAATGTAATCCTCCTTCAAGACTCTCTTTCTGCCTCCGCTAAATGTCGCGCTTTTTCTTTCTTATCCATTATGTCAGACCTGGTTTGGAATGTATACGCAAGATGACTCATTTGCCTTACGACTTTAGGTACTCACAATTCACAGCGCTGAGCAGACAACAGGATCGTGTTCTTGCATGTGCAGCCCTGAATCCTACAAAAAGGGTGCGCTTGTACTATATCTCGTGCGCAATGATATGTCCTGGCATTCAACTCAGGGTTATGGTATGACAGTAATTTGGAATATAGTCAATCCTTATTACTTTGAAGGACTAGCACTTTCTCCTGCGCCATCTTTCTTGCTCTTCGTTGTCCGGCGCCAAGAGCCACCACTTAGTAGTCACCAATATCATGCCATTGTCACCAACAAAGGGAACCGACGTGGAAGGGTGGGGGAATGAAAGCCCCGAATCACGATACGTCGTCGCAGCATCATTATAAGTTCACCAACCCACTTTGGCGACGTCGCGATTCGGGAGAAAAAAAAAAAGATTCGCGCGCATAAAATATGCGCAGATAATCTCGCAGAAGCGACGACGGGCCACTTGCGTGACGTGTGAGCGACTGCAAACAATGCGCGGCACACACAATGGCGCGGCGTGTGTAGTCACGTGACCATACAAGCGCGCACGCAGAGCCGCGTATGAGCGCGCGGTCTCACTATACACTATACGGCCGTGCCCGCCTCGTCGGCGTGATGACAATCTCGGCTTCTGCAGAGGATTTCCGGCCGGAAGTCCCACTGACCCGCCCACCGAAATTCACTCCTCATTTTGTTTGTTTGTGCTTTTTATTCTTCTCCGTTATATTTGTCTTGGTCGCAGGTTGTTCGTCAGGAGTGTTCCTCTTGTTTTTCAGAAGTAATCAGACGCAGAGAGATTAGAGAAGGTGAAATCGGGATTTGCGTTCAATGATACGAAGCTCGAAGACAGTTGCGCTTTAAAGAGACACATTGTCCCGAGCCTCGTGCTACTGCGCATGTACCAGGGCGAATGATGGTCTACATCAACTCTTGATAAGCGTCACTCTTGAGTTTATTAAAAATAGCTGATAGTTGGGCAATAGATTATTGCTGGTTAACATTCATCCTTACGCTTGCTATCAAAGTATGAACTCTCTTTCTCTCTCTGCAATATATATATATATATATATATATATATATATATATATATATATATATATATATATATATATATATATATATATATATAAACTAATAATTCTTGATAAGCATTGCACTTGCATTTGGGAGGGAGGTAACAGTTACTCTCCAATTTGTAGGGAAATGCGTCTTGCTTACCTTTATACTTGCGCGTGTCGTAAAACGCAACAGCGTATACCCGTTGCCGAAATTGAAAAGCTGCGCATGCAACCTTGCCTGTATGGCACCCGTGCATCCTTCTGAGTACTTGCAGCACGGGGGTTTTGACCCGCAACGATAGCACGCACTTCTGCAGGGCCGGCGTGGAGAGTACATTTTGTCTTTAATGTGGTCTACTTGAATCTTCCCGTTAGGGGCTGCTTGTAAGAGATAACAGTGATTGATGAATATATCGTGTGTGTTCTTTTTTTGTATTGTAGATTCTGTAGTGCACTTCATTCATGACGACGAGTGACACTGTAAAAATGGGGGCAACGTCAGTTACAAGCTTGTATATCGTAAACTAGACTTTGTCCTGCCGTTTATGAGTGCTTTGGGATTAAAACATACATAACATCAGCAAGTCAGTACCGAAGGCAGACGTTAACAATACAAAGGTATGCTTAGCTTGCGGTGGTGTCTACTTTCCCTTCTCCCTCCTTGTCTTCTGGTGTTTGAATGTTCTTGAAGACTATGGAGGAAGAACTTAAGAGAGAGATGGAGAAGAGATGGACGATAAACAAGCCTGGATGCATGCCCTTCGGGCTTCAAGGAATCAAAAAGGAGAATATAAACGTGGTTTACGGAGGAGGGAAAAACAAAATGTGCAACAAATGCTCTGATGCACGGACTATAGGCGCTGTTGAAGACCATAGGTGCTATTGCGTAGCTGGTGCGACATTTGTTCATGATTGACTAAGCTGGTGCCCGGCCGCGACAGTGTTGCCCCAAGCTTGGCTAGTGCTGGCTAATGCTGGCTTACGATGGCTAATTACCTATGTCGTTAGCCGAAATACGGTTTATAAGTAATAATGCTGGCTCGTGGTCGCTAACGATGGCTGAAGGATTGCTCACGTCGGCTATATAGTCTTGGCTAACTTGGTTATACGTTGGCTGAATATGGCCGACGTTGGCTGTATAGTTTTTTTTAAGGTAATTTGCGTCTAATTTTGGCTACGTCTTCTTAGAACGTCAGCATCAATTCTTTTGATCTGAACCCAGGGATTAAATTGTTCACTAAGATGATAAACTTGTTATTGCGGAGTTGGTGTCTCTCGTGATGAGACTGCCGCTTTTGCAGCAGATTAGTACAGAGTCATACTGGCGTGTTCCGATTACTCTTTTCTATTTATTTACTTTTTACAAAAAGGTCCCACTAACGGGTTTTCACATAGAGAGTGGACTGTCCACAATGTGTGCAATGTTTATATGGTCGATCTTTGCTCTGAAGTTGATGATACTACCAGACGTGGTGATCCGATGATACCAGACACGGCTGTGTTGCTTGATTGCTGACCCGGAATTTGGCGGGATATGAGGATTTAATCCCGGCCGTGGTGACCGCACTTCGTCGGAGACGAAAAGCTAGAGGCCTTTGTACTTGCATTTGGGCACACGTCAAACGATCTGAGGGCATCGAAATTTCCGGAACCTTTCACATCACGTGGGAGTGTGCAGAGCACGACGAAGAACACGACACCACTGGCACGTGGGAGGAATGGGAGGCGCTGCTGTCTAGCCCAGCCCTAGTGGATCAGCTGCGACTGATTCAAAGAGCTGAACGGATGGCTCGTCCCAGTGGGGCCCTGGAACAGGGGTACCACCCCGTCAGACAGACTACGCTCTTCGCCCTGTATATTCCTCGGTGCACTGGAGTTCTTGCATGTCTGGCTTATGTATATAATAAAGTTTCACTACTACTACCTCCGCTACGGGGAGACAGAAGGTTAGGTGGGCAGATGAGATAAAGAAGTTTGTGGGTATAAATGGGCAGCAGCAAGCACAGGACCGGGTTAACTGGCGGAACATGGGAGAGGCCTTTGTCCTGCAGTGGACGTAGTCAGGCTGATGATGATGATGATGATGATGATGATAATGATGATGATGACCTCCGCTACGGCGTCTCTAATAACTGTATCGTGGTTATGGGACGTTACACCCCGACACTTACTGCCATGATTATATTGAAGTTGACGATACCGAAGTGGCACACAGCATCAGGAGGCATACCATTCCTATGTTATGCTCTCTTGACAAAAAAAAACAACAACAAAAGGAATCAAAGGTGCGCAGTAGTGTGAGCAGTTGATGGCTAGGCGCAGCTTTACAATGATTCGCAGTCTGTGAACACCAACGTCGCGTATATACATGCGGCATTGGGTAGATACCCCAGGTAGATAGGAGCTTATATACTTCCCGTCCAGGTATATACACGTTAAGAACTGAACGCCTGTGACCTCGGAACGCAGGTGTATCATCGTGCGGAAACCCGGAAACCGACCGGGGTGGAAGGGGAAGGGCGGGAAGAAGAGGCAATCTGTGGCGCGTGCCTTATCGCACTCGCCGATCTGCGTAATCGCTGGACGCGCTCTGCCTCTGTGTACGGTTAGCAGCCGTGCGCGCATAGGACACAGAAAGCTGCGCAAAAGGAACGGCTAAATGATATACACGCGTGTGTGCATGCGTGAGACCTGTCATGGAAAGAGGAAACAAACAATAAAAAAGAACAAGACCAAATGGACGAGTCGGTCACGCAAATGAGCAGCTGAACTTTCCAGCCAGTCTCTGTAGTTTCGTGGCATGGGCCGCGCACAACTTGTCACAGGCGTATGCACTGAAGCTCTTGCTGAGCATCAAGATTAGCGAAGCCATTGATTGAGTGCGCGCATGAATGATTGGTTATCTGTGGGCATGGTCCCGCGTGCGGTGTTTCTGCTGTAGGAAACTTGCGTGGTATATACATTGAAGTGTGAGTTCGTGTGGGCCTAATTTTTATTGCGAGGTGAAGCGGGAAACGAGGGATTAAATGATAGGAGCGAGAGACGCGCTGATCTCATTGGGTATGGTAATTCTGTGGCTCTATAGAGCGTGCTGAGAGTGTTCGATTACTGGTGGCTCGTATAGCCCTTTAGACGGGGAATCGCGTAAATTTTCGATTTAGCTTCGCTTCCTGGAACAAGATAAATGAAAAAAAAAACAGCAATGAAACGGTTTGATCTGCTGTTTCTCCGAAGCAAATGGCAGTGGAGTGAGCCAAATTAACTGAACAGTACAAACAAATAAACGCGAATGTACGTTCATTATGAAAACAGCACCGAAGTTAAGAGATGTAAGTCGTTGAAGAGAATAATGCAGCCCCATACTTGTTTTAGTTAGGGTTTCTACAATAACCGGCTGCGGTGGCTTCACAGACTGAAATGTAAACATATAGCGCTATACTATACGCCCCGGCACTCGCCACTCGTCAGGAGTCTTAGCTCAGGCCTCAGCGGCCTTCATGCCGAAGTGAGTGAGATAGAATAGCATTCATATACTCAGATTGACGTGCAAATTAAATAATGCTGGGTAGTCAGGAGTGCCCTATATAAAGCGTGCCTTATATTCATGTCATGCTTCTCGCATCTAAAATACCAGCAGTTTTTCCAAACTTTATTCCTACCCTTTCTTTAACAGATATCTCGGATATACCTACTTAATACACGCGATTCCCAGCAGGCCTATATACTGGTGGGATGTGTATATTGTAGGGTGTTTCGTTATTTTGACGTACTTGTTTGTACGTAAGGTGTATTTATCATGTATACTCCTGTGTTATGCTAGCCTGCTCAAAACTTGCGATAATAGTGCATTGTTTTGTTGTCGCCCCAAGCACTCACTAGCTGACTGACGCTTTCATTGTTTTTCTTTATTTCTGTCGCAGGTTGCTTCAGCAGCAAATGCAACAGCAACAGCAGCTCGCCCAGCAGGGCTACGGCAGCTCGAGCAGCACCAGCTCGACCGGCTCCAATCGGAACCACCACGGAAGCAAGAACGGCACTGCCGGTTCCGGAGGCTCGCACCACCACCAGGGCTCCTCGGCAGCTGCAAGCGGCGGAGGAAATGGAGGCGGAACTGGACACCATCACCATCGGACCTCTTCCACTTCCTCCGCGACCGCAGACAACAACCGGAGGTCCATCAGTGGAGGCCCGAAGTCTCCAGCAGGGGTCGGCGACGACAACAGCTGCGGCAGCTACGGCGACAGCTCGGCAGCTCCGAGCTCTCCGACGCCGCTGTCCACAACGTCCGAGTCTAGCCGGAGTCCGAGTCCTCGCCAAGGGCCCCAATGACATGAGGCCCCGCCCGCCCTGATGGCAGGGGCGGGCGGTGGGCTCGCGCTGAACCCCAGCTGCCTCGTCGGTGGACCCGCCGCACCGGGGGTCCCCATCCCGACCGGAGGACTGCCGCTTACCACGACGGCCGTACCGCTCGCCGACGCCTTGCCGTCCTTCGAGCAGTACCTTCAGTATCTGTTCATGTCCCTGCCGCCGCCGCCGACGGCGTTCTATGCGGCCGCCGCGGCGCACCAGCAGCAGCAGTTCCTTCAGGAGCAGCATCAGCAGCAGCAACTGCTCAAGAAGCAGGCGGCCGTGACCGAGACGACGGACGAGGTCGAAGAGAAGGTTGACGTCGTGTCCTCCACGCCGGAGCCGGTGTCGGACGAAGAGAAGTGAAATCTGAGACAGCTCATTCGTTGGAGAAGCCGGCCAACACGCATATTCTTGTGAGAAGTCCTCGCAGCGCACGCATGGCGTACAGGTCGTTACAGCGAGACCAGAAGCCTAGACAGAAGACGAGGACAGCTGGAAGGCTACTACGCTGACTTCTTTTCTCTGCGCCTGTGTTATATGCGGCTGCACGTGTACTTCAATCCCCTCACCACAGGCAAATGATCAATCCCCTCACCACAGGCTTATAATGCAGAAGATTGTACTATCCAAGGTGCATCACAGCAGACGTTGGGGCTGAGACCACCAGGACATCAGCCTGCGTCGTATACTGTCACACAGCATTAAAGTGGTCCTGCCTGTCCCCACACCAACACCTTCATACGCTACAAAAGTTCTACCGTATCCCAAGTACATGACCGCGGACTGGCTTAAGCGAGAGAACAGTGGCTTAGCGTTCTGGACTGCTACACAGTCTCGGAGTGGTCCTGCCTGTCTTTGTCTTCTGTGCTGTGATATCTGTAGCACCCTTCGCCCCCCATGAAGCTGGATCGCACCGTCCCCATCTTGCCGGAGTCCTATGTGAGTCGTGTACAGAAGCGACGTCACGGTTTTCGGGCACCCTAGAAAGTGGGACGACAGCAAACGTGCGTGTGACGTGTATCTGTTCGCGTTAGAGCTTCACCGGACGAGCGACCTATCTGCAATCCCGTTTCTTCTTTTTATTTTATTACTGAACAAAAGTGAATGTGGTCAACACGCAGACGTTTCGCCTACGCTGGACAACGCACAGAAAGGAACAGTCTTGCAACGAGTGAAGGGAGCGAGCTCTGTATGTGCGTGTGTATCCACGCGGTAGCTCTCGCGAACACGCTACAGGCTTGTCATTGTGTGAAAGCTGGTTTTAGTAAAAAAAGACCTACATTCGCCGCTTAAGAGCCTACACCTTCTTGTACATCTCGGACGATGGAACACCTTGCAACGTTGTCCTCTCCCACCGATGAAAAAAAAAAAAAAAAAACTAGGCAACTTTGCGAGATGCGATTTGTCAACACATCATAATCTATGTGGCTTCCGTGTATAGTCATGGAGTTCTTATGTACACTATGTATTTTGCGCTGTAGGTGGCCCTGAACCCACATACATTACGGTGCCAGTGTTGCGAGTTGATTCCGAGTGGTTCTCGGTGTGTTTTGTGCTGCAAAATAAGGTAAAATAGCAAGTTTTCTTGAATACCCGAAGTGCACATCTCTTGTCAAGTATGCTATTTAAAATTTTCTTTCTTAAAAATTTCGAGGAATTAGTCCGAGTGCCAAATGGAGATCTTCTATCCTATTCAGTTTGATTAGATAATTTGGGATTAATTACATACCTGTGATTCTGGATCACTTTGAAGCCGATGAAAACACCGGTGTAAATTCAGCACGTCTGTTTACGAAGGCAGCACCTCTTTTCGGAACCGACAATGTTTTGGAAATCGCCGCAAGTATCTTCGTTTGTTTTTTTTTGTTTGTTTGAGGCTGGACGACTTTTCAGAATGTTTGTCAGAAGCCGTCACGGGAGTTCTGGGCTTCTTGAAAACTATAGTTTCTCGTGCTGAATTCCGGTGGCACTGTATTAAAAGGGACACCAAAGAGAAAATAGGTTTTCCTCCTATTAGGGAATTATTTTTTGCCGTGATCACCACTGTTTTTGGTGAGGTAACAAGAGGCAGAACAAGTGGTGACGCCACCGTGAAATTCGCGCAACTTGTCGTGACGTCACACATTTCAACACCATCTGTTACTGCCTACGGAATTGTTGAACGGTATAAATCAATTACATTTTGTTTTGTCGGAGCCAGGGACTTGACTAACGAGCTTTGAAGAAGTTAAATTACGCAGTATGGCCAAACTAAGAAAACACACGAAGATTTAAAATCTGAGGCGTCACATTGCCATTCAGGCGGTGAACTTTTGGCGCGAGATTCAAGAAGTTCAAAGTTTGGCTTATGTTGTCCCACCTGCTAACGATTACACCATGCCAAAGTCAAGGATGAAAAAGTGTTCGAGGAGCAGTTTATCAGTTCGATCTGGTTTATTGTTTTTGCTTCAGGGTCCCTTTAAAATGGATTTTGTTTTCAATCTCTTGAAAGGCTTGTGACTCTGTGGACATTTACGTCGAAACCACGCAGGCCACACGCACCGTCTAACGCTTGCCTGCGAACCTTGTTGCGAAACTTTATCGCCAACTTTGAACAGTGAGTGCTGTTTTGCAATGTAATGAACTGCTTGCGTAAGTGTGTGTTTGTGCACGCGATGTACGAGCCGATTTAATGTGTTTTTGTTTTTGTGATCTGTATCAGAGTTTCGCGATATTGCATTGAACATATGAACCGGTGGGAAGGAGGAGGGGGTGGTGCTGATAAGTAAATCTCTCATTATAATAATGCTTTTCAATTTTTTTTAGTCTGCAGCGCTGCACGGATTTTAGGGCCCTACTGGGAAACGCGATGAGATTAGCACAAGTGATAAATGACCAGCGGAGTAAAATTGTCACCGTCGCAATCTGAATGCTTTCCCCAGGAAAAAAAAAATATTTACGGAAAGACTATTTCCGGCTTTAGGAAGGTATGAATACATTAAGTCATGTCAGCGAATGAGCATTTGTGTTTTTCGCGAAAATGACAAGGTTAATAGAAGAGAATGCATATCTCATGCCGTCCTTTTGTTTTTTTCCTTTATCGATAAATTATGTAGTGCAGATAGGATAAGTGCAATAAACACGCATAATGTGTTGCTAAGCGGCCTTGCCGTGTCTGTACAGAAGATTTTGTATAGATAAGCGTATACATTGGCTGTCGGCTGTGAGGCGATGTTGTAATACTCTATAGATGCTTACGGAACTTCAGAATACAGCTTTGTTTGCTTGCGGTTCGTTGGGTGGAATAAAATAGAATTTGCAATATGTAGTCTTCGCCAAAAGTTTAGAAGCCACGTAGGACGAGCGTGACAGCAGAGCCCTCGATAGCACCTCGACGTCAAAATAACGGTGATGATTACGTTTTATTTTTCGAGGCCACTGTATTGCTGAACCAGTCCTACGCCCGCTAAAGAGGCTCAGAAAAAAAAAAGTACTTAGACGTTCGTGCATGCAACTTTTTTTTGTAGTTATTCGTAAAGAGCTTCAATGATCAAGGCGTAGCATGTTTAATGGACTGGTGTCTGAAAATTTTCGGAAAGCAGCTCTCTCAAAAGTCTGCACGTGTGTGCTGGTTACGCGATCCCCGAGGAATCGCGTTAGTTATTGGCTAGTTGTTTTCGAATTAGGTGTGCTCAAAACGCGATACCAATGTGACACTAAAAAAAGTCTAAAGTCAGCAAGCGTTTTCTTCTATCCGAGAGATATAGGTCGTTAAAGCGGTTCTAATGGTTTACCGTTAAGGCACATTCACACCGAACGCGGCGCGGCAAAGCGGAGGAGGAGGAGGAGGAAAGTTCGAGCGGAAAAACAGGGAGGTTAGCCAGTTCTTAGACCAGCTGGCTACCCTGTGCTGGGGAAGGGGGTGAGGGAAATAAAAGATAACAGAAAGAAATGTTGCGAAGAGAGAGAGAAATTACAAAAAAGTAGCGACAAAGGAAAGGCAACATCAAAGAGTATAAGACACTAAAGTCTGTCTCTGAGGTCAGTCGTCCGCAAAAAAGCGCAGCAAAGCTTTCAAAGCCTTCTGGGCTGAGGATGGGCTCGGCCAATGACCCAGAATCCTTTGTCGCGATGAAGGCCGATCATCCAGTCTTTCCAGAGCTGCAATCAGTTCTTGTCTTGGCGCGTTGAAGTGGATGCACTCGCATAGAAGGTGCGTGCTGGTTTCTTCGCAGCTGCAGTAAGTGCATGTAGAAGACCTGGCCGTTCCAATGAGATAGGAGTATGCGTTTGTGAAGGCCACTCCAAGCCACAGGCGGCATAGAAGAGTCTGCTCAGTCCGAGATATCCTTGAGGGAAGACGAAGCTGCAGATCGGGATCCAAGTTATGCAGGCGCGCGTTTTGTGAATCCTGTCGAGTTTCACCGCACCAGTGGGAGGTCGCGTGCAAGCGAACGAAGTCTAGATTTCCGAAGCGGCGAGTGCGTTCCGCTTTCTGAGTTTCCGCCTTGGCCGCCCCGCCTTCGGTGTGAAAGAGCATTTAATGTCCGAGGCTCTGCCGCCATTGAACATTCGATAGGTCTGACGACAGCTAATAGCTGCTCGCGCTGCATTTCAGTTTATTTCACTCTGTGTTGTTTTTGCTAACTCACATTACATGTGCCGTAAGGCCGGAACGGTCTTGCTTTTTTTTTTGTTTGCAGCTGTTTTAAGACGCTGAAACAGGGCATGAGGTTTACCATTTGCGATAGTGGGTGTACAGCTCGGGTGTACACGTTATGACGCGAAGCGTAGCACCAATTGATCACACAGCGCAAGCACCTCCACGTGTAAATATAGTTGCGTGTAGAACATAGGTGATTGGCGGTTTTAAGAAAAATGATTTGAAATGAGACTTTACATCGCCCTGTAAATAACTCCCTCGCGCGACGCTGTCGTTTGCCTATGCGAGATGGCAGTGCGCGTAAGGGGGCGTGGTTTCAGGTAGATCAGTGGTCACGTATGGAAGCATTTGTGACGTCATCCATCGACACCACGTCACCGGACATTTCGAACCCGTGATGCACTGAAGTTTGCTAGTTACCCTCTGCGGAAGTTTAAATTATTTTCGCTGCGCGAGTTTTCGTTTGTTCCCTTGCATGTGGGTTGTACCTTACAGGTGGGGTCGAAAATAAGCGTCCATGACGTGCGGCCGGCGTCCTACTACTGAATTCGATAGTTCCCAGCATCTAAGTGCATGGCCTTTAAGATAACCGACTTATACTGTGCATCAAGTTGTACCTCCTTCATGGCGCCATTTCTTTATCTGTAAGTTCATAAGAGTTCCTTGCCAGAGTCGCGATGTAAATGTCGCACTGCATTCGCTTAAACATTTCAGATATTCTGGGAACGCGCCTAATGCATGAACTGCTCGGCGGGTGAATTTGGTACACCTTTCTTAGCAAAGTACGTCTCAGCTTTTGTTATAAGTACTCTTGTTCGTATTGCCCATCTTGTCAGAGGAGACGTCGACAATGCTTACTATTCGTTTTTCTCATGATTATCTGATTCTGTTAACAATTGTTTGTAATGCTCTCAAGGTAATAACGTGAAAAAATACAAGATAATTCAGTGCAATTCAAGCTAATTCAATTACAAGGTATTTCACTGTAACATACCGCCAGAACTATGTAGTTATATCACGTAGATTACTGTGTAATTAAGCTTTACTGTACACATACGCTGCCCATAAAGAGCGCACTGGCTTCAACAACATGTACTATACAGTCCACACTCGGAGACCCTGGCCCCGTGTTCCCCTCTCGTTGTCAGTGACTGCTATAGTGCTTAAAGCGTGTCTTCAGAGATCCATGCTGTGGTACGTGCGGGTGTACCGATCTCGGAGAAAATCGTCCCAGCCGATGGTCGCTTCCGTGGTATTTGGTCGTTCACGGGATTTCGGTGGAGCGGCGTGATTTTCACTTTTCATGATATGGACCGGCTCAGGTTTCCTCGGTGAATCGTAATTGCCTTGAGTTGTTACGCCTCTGATAAATATAGCTGCCGTGGCCTTGAGAATATAACCGTCTTCAGTAATCTTCCTTTCGCATGGTATACGGCACCTTGGGCGAGGCTTGAGTTTCCCTGCGATAAGATACACAGCGCGTGAACGGTTTCAAGTATGCTGCCTTAGCGCATGTGCACAACGCGCGAATGTGCTGCTGCGAAGGTCTCAATGCACTGTAGTACCAGTAAATGTAAAAGGTATAACACGGCCTTCTTAGAGAAAAGTGGAGCTGCAATCCAATGGACTCTCGAAACAGAATCCCGTGGAGGTACGCGCAAATTTACCAAATGAAATTTGTCAATGTTTTTCCAAGGGTTCATAATTGAAGTCACTCGCTGTACCTTGAGTCGGGTGCTTCGTCAATGCTGGATTTCGCTGCAATTTTACTTTTTTGTTCTGCTTTTTTTTTCTATGGCGGTGATGAACTGTTGTCTTGAACTTTGTGTGTCCGTTTTTTTTTTCTGTATATCAAGTGACATCTCACTTCGTGGTGTGTCGCGTGTGCCAGTGTGTGTGACAAAATGGCGACTCGCAAATCGAGGAATGAAGGAAAACGAAGGCGGGGCAGAAGAAGAAAGAAGAGAAATAGATGTTATACGATAATTATTATTTAAATAAAAAGTGTTTCCTTTAAGCGAACCAAATGTGTTTTCGTTACTGCCTCTCGTGGAAACTTCGATTGGAGGCCTTTGTATACGAGCGCTTTTCTATCCCATTTAACTTGAAGCTTCGTTCACTGGTGGCCACATTGTTCGCATGGATATTTAGCACAAACTAAAACAGATCAGTGGATCAATCAAGCAGTCAATCAGTGAAATCACTTGTATTTTATTGTCACAGTGAAAAAAAGAAGGCAAGAAAAAAAGTTCACAAACATTAAGATGTTGCCCCATGATGGGGCATTGCTGCCATGCTGCCAGGATGCCAGTATGGGCGATGGCAGCGAATGCGGGGATTCCTTCCAAAGTGACAGTTCAAATAAAATTGCTGGCACATGGCTTTGTGCGCGGTTTTGACACTTAAGCTGAGTCAAAGCGTCGCGCGACGTGTGCCCATCGTCCGTCGTAGGCGTCGCACAACTAAAAAAATTTAAAAAAAACGCACGTGGGCGCACGAGTTCTATGGGCGAATCTTGGTGCGCAGGGGCGTTTATCATCCACCAGAAAAAACAAGGCGCGTAGTCCGGCTAGGTCACGTGCTCTTGGAGCGCAGGGCAACGTACAATAGTCCCGACACAAGTGTTCGGCCATGTGGGAGGCTGGCCATCCTTAACTTCCTTCCAGTGGAACCAACTTCCTTCCAGCGGACCAGCCAGCGGACACCGGCTTGGTCTGACTGTCCCGACGTGGGAGTTGTCCGCCGCGCGCTAATACTTGCCTTGCAGGACGTCAAGAATAACTTTCCACCACTCAGGCTCCCAATCAAGCCACGGCGGCTGACGGAGCCGGTGAACCACTGTCCCGTCGCTAAAGTTGAGCGGGACGTTGACAATCGCGCGTCGAAGGCCGAGCAACCGGAGGCCCTCGCGGATCATGTAGCCGTCCCTGCCCAGCAGGAATGCCGCAGGTATGCTGCAGTTGCGCCGCGTGCCGTCGTTCGTCATTTCCACGTAACCGAAGCCGTTGCCCAGATCGCTGCCTGCCACGATGACGGCCAGCCCTCCGTTGCGCTGCACCTCCACGCACTTGGTGAGAAACGAACAGACGCCGCGCTGGACGAACACCACGTTGTTCCGGATCTCGAGACGGTTGATGAGGTTGTCGCATCCGTGCAGCGGCTCGGACACCACCAGGCCCACGTGCGATAACTTGTTCACGAACGGCGTACCAAACTCGAGCGCCGGCCTGGCCCGAAACGTGTACCTCAGACTCTCGGGGTAAGTAATTTCGAAGATGATGTCCTTCTTCAGATCATAACGCGAATCTGGCTTCGCCACTGCAGTGGCGAGGAGGCACCAGGACGCCAGCAGTGGAACCACCGCACTCGGCGAAGGTCTCCCGCGCATTGTAGAGATTCTGCCCCGTCAACGACTGTTGCGACACAAAAGCCGTTCTGAGCCGTGCTTTTAAGCCGTCCTCATCGTCTTTGCACCGTTCACGTGAGGAGCGCGCGCGAGTTTTGCGCTGATGGTGGCGCCGAGCCAAACGAAGCTACGTCACGCGATAAACTTGGTTCTAATCGCGTCGAACCACGTCACGCTCTGCACAGATACAGGCAAGCCGTGCACGGGCACTAGCACCGTGTCCTTTAAACGGATGTTATTCTTACATCTCAAGGTGTTAACTACAGTGAGGTCAGCAAATGTCGAATGCACCAACCCAATCAATATCACGTGGATATGCCCACCATAGCACTTTTCGTTTAGTTCTTCGAGATAATCATCATCAGCCGGAGTACGCCCACTGCAGGACAAAGGCCTCCCTCATGTCCTCCCAGTCAACTCGGTCCTGTGCCCTGCTGCCAATTATGACCACAAACTTCCCAATATCGTCTGCCCACCTAACTTTCTGTGTCCCCCTCACCCAGTTGCCTTCTCTGGGAATTCAGTCGGTTGCTCTTACCCCCGTATTCTAGAACGTCCCTTCACTCAACGCTTCACCTTCACTTAAGGAAGCCGATGGGAGTGCCTTCTCTGGGCACGGCAAGTCACTGTATATATCAGCGATAATCTGCTGCGATTCTTGAGTAGCGCAGCGTCATTTTCAGCCGAGTGGTGGCGCATCACTTGAATGATTTATATCTGGGGTTTAACGTCCCAAAACCACCATATGATTATGAGAGACGCCGTAGTGGAGGGCTCCGGAAATTTCGACCACCTGGCGTTCTTTAACGTGCACCCAACTCTGAGTACACGGGCCTACAACATTTTCGCGTCCATCGGAAATGCAGCCGCCACAGCCGGGATTCGATCCCGCGACCTGCGGGTCAGCAGCCGAGTACCTTAGCCACTAAACCACCGCGGCGGGGCAAAGTTAGAAGAAAAACCTAGCACCAAGGATGCAGTGGGGCTCGAACTATACACTGGATGCGGCGCATTGCTCAACTCTGTCAAGTGAAGGGTGGAAGTCGAGTCGAGGAGCGTTTGTGAACACGGGGGTGAATGACCAGCGGTCATCCTGCCTCCACGCTACGTGGCAGGCCCATGTCCATTTCTTCTTCTGGTTTCTTCCAGCTATGATATCCTTCTTCTTCCTCCAGCTATGATATCCTTAACCCTGGCAAACGCCCTGACCCACTCCTCTCTCTTCTTGCCTCTTAAGGTTACACCTCCGTTTTCCTTTCCATCGCTCGCTGCGTCGTCTTCAGTTAAGCTGAACCCTCTTTGTAAGCCTCCAGGTTTCTGCTCCGCAGGTAAGTACCGGCAAGATGCAGCTGGTATATGCCTATACCTCTTGAGGGATAGTGGGGATCTACCAGTAATGATTTTAGAATGCTTGCCGAATGTTGTCCACACCATACGTATTCTTCTAGTTCAATCTCGTGGTTCGGCTCCGCGGTTACTACCTGTCCTAAGTAGGCGCACTCGTTTACGACTTCCAGTGCACTGCTACCTATCTCGAAGCGCTGTTCTCTTCCGAGGTTGTTGTACATTACTTTCGTTTTCTGCAGATTAATCGACATGTGCAAGATAGGAAACATTAATCTGAAGAGCCCATTAATGGGCCACTGAAACATATATCCGTAGCATAGATTATCGAGAACTCCTGAAAACTGCGCTATATGACGGAACATAGAACGAAGCAACAAGCGCACGCGCTGACTAGCAACGAATCTATTTCGCCATAGTGAAACATGTACTCGCCAAAAAAAGGAAAGTGGGGCGAAGGAACTCGCCAATGGAAGCTGAAAGTTGCATCTTAGAAGCTGTAGATGACTTCTCTAACAGAACGGGTAAGAGCTAGGCAACAAAGGTATAAGCCATGTCGCTCCTACTCTCGCTGAGGCTGACCGAAAATGGCTGTTCTCAGGTAAATAAGGTGGCTTCGTTGTGGCTTCTTCCAAGTGGATAGAATGAAAAAGCGATGAAAGGCAGCACACTTTCATTCCCACCCTGCATGTATACTATCGATAGTAAAAGTTTGCGGCCCCGCCACGGTGGTCTAGTGGCTAAGGTACTCGGCTGCTGACCCGCAGGGCGCGGGTTCAAATCCCGGCTGCGGCGGCTGCATTTCCGATGGAGGCGGAAATGTTGTAGGCCCGTGTGCTCAGATTTGGGTGCACGTTAAAGAACCCCAGGTGGTCTAAATTTCCGGAGCCCTCCACTACGGCGCCTCTCATAATCATATAGTAGTTTTGGGACGTTAAACCTCACATATCAATCAGTAAAAGTTTGCGAGATGTGTCGTGCGCGCCGCCACGGGAAACTGCATTGCTGCGCCACCTACCCTAACCTGCACCCTATTGTTGTAGTTATCAGCCATGTCTTCTAAGATTAAATGCAGCGTTCGCAATCTCCGAGGCCGCGTACGACGCCGTGTCACCGTAGACGGCGCAGCAACGCAGTTTGCCCCCGCTTCGCTACACGCTGCACATCCCGCCAACTTTTGCTGTCGACTGTATACATGCACTGATGAACATAAACAGTACATGCACTGATTAACATCAGAAATGATGCACTGAAGCAGTGAGTATAGAAGCGATTTCGAAAGACTTGCGTCGTCCATAGAGAATGCCAAAGAATTATGCGTGAGACCATTTTTCTCGGTCGAAACCCTTTTTCGTCTAACAATCGCTGAACGAGGAACTCGGCAGACGTCACGTCGGACGATTTCGGCAGATTTTCTTGACGTTGCTCACCCCACGTGAGCCCTTCATGGCTCGAAGCACAGCTCAAGTCTCGAAATACGTCTGACACCGAAGCCCTATGCAGAAGTGAGTGAATTGTCGATAGACATCAAGGATATTTATTTTTTCTTACCACTTGAAGTGCTCACAGACGTTGTTGAAAAAAGCATAGAAAGCAGCGGAAGGGTGAGTTTTCAGATTGCTACTTTGACTGCCGCAAAAATATTACTTTGACTTTTGAAGTCCAAGGAAATACTTTTTCTACATAGATATATTCAAGGGGATTACTTTGCCCCGATCACAGATGGGTGTATCGGCGTCTGCCTCACTTCGGTCAAAAGCGACTTGTTGGCGAGACGTCAAAAAGAATGAGCCGTCATCCTCGCGGGTAGTCCTGTACTGTGAGGGTGTGCCGTTATGTGGGCGAGATTTTGATTATTTCAGAGTACACCACGTCTTCAGATGCACCAGCACAGGTGAAGTTCATCCTGAAGTCATTTGAATCAACCTTGAAGGGATTTAAATTGTGAACGGACGAGTCCAACGATGGTCGCCTCGGGCTACTCGGTCTAGCTAACCCTGCGCCACGTACGCCTGTATACTAGACGTACTGGCCCCACTAAAGAAAAAATTATTAGCGTCTTCGCCAGCTTAATCAAAGGTTGTCCCCCAAGAGGGTATTGCATTATCAAAGCTTAGGAATGCCCTTAACTGATACTGCTCACACCGAATGTGGGTTAGTTTTTTTTTTTTTTTGCGCAGGCTTGTATTTGAAAAAGGCCATATTTCCCACACCTATGTTGTTCTGACTGTGCTTCTGAAAGAGGCGGAGACGAAAATTAAAGGGACACGAAGGTTAGTCAGAAATGCGAAAGAAATTTCGCGAAAAAAAACCGCGAACAAGCCTAATGTCATTAAATGGAATAATTACAGTCGTATACGTTCATGGTGTATCCAATCTACTAAAAAAGGCTGCAGCTCAATTCACTCTCGATCTTTAGGGCACCCAGCAAAGAAGAAACAAAAAGGAACTAGTAGGCTTCGTGGCAAAGTGAACGTCAATCTGCTGCAAGAAGCAGGCACTGCGTTTCGTCGAATGCCGATCGGAAATGGTGTACGACGTAACGCTATCTTGCGGAGAGTGATGCACCGGGCAAGCAGTTCTTATAGCACAAATGATCACGGCGAGAACACGTGGGAATCGTAAAGAATGGAACGGATTTGCTCTGCGTTGCGTTGCATCGTGCGACTTGTGATTGCGTCACATTAGGGAGTTTTAGAATAGCGCACCGCGAGCCCTTGCGGTGCGGTCGCTGCCACTGCGCATGCGTCGTAACGCGAGTCTGCGTTCGCGTTCGTGGAACGCACGCAAAAAAAAAAAAATCCGAAATCGCGTGCGGTAATGGCGGCTCGCATGTGGCCCGCAAGCGCTGGTTTCGAGGCTATGGTGTCGCTGCGATCGTGCGTTGCGGATCGCAGCAGGGTAAACGCTATTCTAAAACTCATACGGCGCCCGCAACGCCCGCAGCGCTTGCAAACGGTATTCTAAAACTCCCTATTACCGTCGTACATGTGTTCTGAAAAGATACAAGAATCAATGCGCCAGAGAGATTACTCGAGGCTCACGTGATTCACAGATGCAGTGACTCATCGTAAGCATAGCTTCCGTATGCTTGTTGTAGAAAGGTCTTGGATATCTTAACCACTAACTGCAATCTTGGTGCATGCGCAGTAAAGGGACATTCGTAATCATGTTTTATTTTTCCTTCTTTTTCAAAGGGCATATATTATGCTGCGGAGAACAAAATATTGTTGTCATTAGTGAGCTCTTGGTCTTGTCGCTACTACCTTCGTAATTTCGACTACTATCTTCGTCAGAAGTTCAGTTCGCCCCGACGTCGTCCCTAAGGTCACGACCTCTACAATGTGGTGGTTAGATTAGTTGCGCACCTGCCACAGTGGCAGGTGCGCACCAGCTGCCACTGTGGTCCAGTTGTTATGGTGCCAGAGTGCTTGACCATGCAGCAGGTGTTGAATCCTGGCCGTGGCTGCCGCATATTTTCGATGCCCTTCAAGTTTCCGCAGCCCTCCACTATACAGCGTCTTTCACAATCATATCGAGGCACCGGGACGTTAAACTCCAACGCCTTATTACATACCGTTTAGGCGCAGCAAACCACACCAGTTCGATTTTCGCGAGTATCGACATACACATGCGAACGCGCCTTTTCGCTACCCAAACCCGCGCACCTGGGGTGCTATTCTGGACACTGTCTAATTCCGCCATATTGTCAAATTTTGTAATGGTGGCATTTTAAGTCAATCGGAGAGGTCGTAGCAGCTCAGTTGGCCAATTAGCATCGATCAATGGTGAAATCTGACAACATGGCGGGATTCGACCATGTCCGGAATAGCAACCGCGGCGGCGCCTCTACACCACGGCGCCGATTCGTGAGCCCTGGAGTTCTATAACGCGGATGAGTGAGAGAGCGATCACTGGGAGAGAAAGAGAGGGGAAGAAACAGTGATAGAAATAGGAGAAAGAGGAATAGTACGAAGACAGGAAAAAGCATTGAAAAAGAGAGAAAGATATAGAACAGAAATAAAGACAGAAGAGGGAAAACAAAACAAAAATGGAAAGAGGGAAAAGGTGATAGATATATTGAAAGAAAGAGCTAGACTTAGAGAGGGAGGGAAAAAGGTAAAAAATAAAGGTACAACGCAAAATAGAAAAGAAAAGAGAAAGAGACATCGACAGAACAGAGATAGAAAAGAAATTGACAAATACAGAAAGTGAAAGAAAGACCAACAAAAAGAAACACGAATGGCTGCCCAAATCCGCTGTTTGTGCTCTGCGCCACCAAAGCATTTTTTTTTTCAATTTTGAACATCAGGATTCAACGATGATGTTCACACTAAAGAAAAAGCCTCAAGGTTGTACTTCAAGGTGTCGATTGGTGGTCAAATTAGACAGAAAACAATGTCAAGGGTTATATAAAATTATGAATATACAACGCAACAGTGCGAACGGTAATGCAACAAACTGAGTTTCTCATGAAAGTGCGACCATCACATTTAAGAGACAACAACGCAACAGATAACACAAAATAAACGTCGTATAATACAATGGTGCAAAACAATTAACTGATTTAATACAACTGTGCTAAATGTAACACATAAATATCAATATACGCCAAATTAGGTATTAAACGATCAATGCGAATGCATGCTTCAAAGTTAAAATGTTATACAAGTACGACATTGTGACAACGAAAATTGAAGAGAAAAAATACAATCTGCGAAAATTCGGCCATAACACAGTCAGCCCCCAGCTGCCTGCACACTGCAAAGAGAAGATTTGATAAGCCAAACATATAAGCCCAGAAATTATCACTAACGACTATAAATCTGCAACAGCCAACTCGCGCTGAGTATTAAAAAAAACATAAATAACATAAGCGTGACGAATATTTTAGTGGTTCTACAATGTTCTGAGCGGTACAAAGCATGCCAGGGCATTTTCGCCAATACTCCTAGTAGGGTATTCAAGAAATATTGCTGTTTTTTTTTTAAATACGTAACTGAGCCACAAATCTTGAATTCAAAAGTGGCAGCGCTTGTTCAGATATGTTGGAATACTTCTTTAATGCCAACATAACGGCCAATAGTCTGGATTGGTTCTATAACCCAGATTGGTTAACTATTCCTTAGAGTTGTAACTAAGGAAAATACTCAATGAAAAAGTTCCTATATTTTCCTTCGAGTTTACGAAATCTTCCAGGCTCAAGCTCACTGAGTGCCCAGATTGCACAGCGATTTAACAGGTGCTAGTTAGCTAAAACAGCCACCCTATATATGAACAGAACGAAGAAAAAGCTGTTTCCATTTCATCTACGAGAACCGGAGACCACGTCTCGCAAGAATGTGGGATGACTCGCACACTCATGTGCACAATCTAGCCATTCCCAAAGCCTTACTAGGCAGGGCCTCCGAAAGGGACCACATATCCGCCACCGCAATGGAGATGCCTATGGATTAATGCACTCCACTCCCCGTTCACGGCGGTGCCTTTTGTCGCGCCCGAAGAGTAAGTCTAACGAGAACACGATAACCTCTCAGCACAATCGGGAACCTCTCTCTTGTTCCCGCCATTTTGTTTGTGTTCGTCTCCCTTCATCTCTCTATACGTCTCTCTACGCTTCATTCCCGACAATACGTGCGCGGCTGAGGTCGAACACACCTTCTTACCTATCTTGGACGTCACAATAGGACCCAATGCTCGTCCTACGCATCTAAAGAAGGGGCGGCATCGCGGGGATGTCCCCGCGGGGGCTTCTTTTCGGCGAATATCTAGGCGTCGTAAGACCAGATGAATGCGACCCCTAAAAGAAAAAAAGAGCTTCCACGAAGCTGGTACAGGAGGTTGACAGGAGTACGCATGCAAGATATGACAACGCCGGATAGGAAAACTGCGCGCGCGTCTCCGCAGACAGGATGACATTGCGACGTACACCACTTGATTGACAGCTGAGAAATGCCGAGAGGAGGAGGGTGTAGGAACACGTGGTCGTTTTCGAAACGAGAGGTCTCCGAGAGGTCTCGCCGTCTGGAAGAGAGAAGAATGAAAGCTTATTTTTGCTCCCCGGAGCCGTTCTTCGGGGATCTGATTCTCCGAGCTTCGCGGTTTGTTCGTGGAAGAGACGGGGCCCTTCCTGGGCAATATCGGGTTACACCTTTGCGTGACGGCCCGAGAACTATCAAAACACGCCCCGTGTTTTACACGTTGCGTGCATCATCCAGCGTTGTGAAGCTCTAAAATCTTTCGCTTATCTTTGTTTTCTTTTTTAGAAATGGCTTCAACTCTGGCTCTTACATTCGACAAGAAAGAAAAAAAAAGAAAGCTAGTCACACTTGTTCCTGTCTTGCAACGTTGGGAAATGACTCAGTGCCGTAAGTGCACCGCAGTAAAAAAGAAAGAACACTCACAAGGTTTCTTATTCTTCCGCCTCAATTGGCTTCTGAGCTGCCTCCGTGATCGTTCCATATTTAAACTAGAGAACACGCCAATGATCACTTATGCTTCGTCACGTTAAGTGATGTCATGGGGAGGTCACAAATTTTGGTGGTCTGTGACGTCGTGCTGACGTGATACGGTGACGACATCAAATAATAATGGTTGTCTTGCCCATGGTCGATTCTCGCGTTTCATGAGACATCTAGGGCGAAAAAATTCAACGTACAGTCAGCAGCAAAATTAACTAGAACGCTCCGCAGCATCGCCTGGACTGGTTCGACTGATGCCAGATGTGATGCGCTGCAGGGTGCTGTTGGCAAGGTAACACCTCGCTATGCTTGGAAGGTATATCGGCATGCAGCTCGGCGACGGAAACCAAAGCTACGATTCACTGGCGTCAATCAAACCGCTTCAAGACGTGCTGCGGAGCGTTTGAATTAAGCTTGCTGGCGACTGTATACATGCCACTCGCGGACTGTACTGGTATACATTCAGAGATATGGGAAAAGAAGTCACTCGATTGGTGCGAGCGTTGGCTGGCAGACAAGCGAGCGACCAATTTGAAAGGATGATTTCCATTACGCAAAAAAAAATCCAGCTTTGTACTTTTAAATACGACACGTTCTTACGTCTCTCGGTCTAAGTTCAAGCTGTTATTAATTGGACGTTTACTATTGAAGTTGAAGTCGAACTTCGTCTTTATTTCCTTTGTCAAAAAGGAAGGGATGGGACTGCAAGCCGCACAAGTGGCTTGACTATAGGGTCCTGACTGAATACCCCCGTAATTTTATCGTATTCTTTCTAGTAAAAGCAACAGCTGTTTCATTCGCGTGGCCACATGTGACTACAAGTTGCAGGCGACGGCTGGTCAGCGCTCATATTACCTTCTCAATGTCGCGCGTTTGCTGTTATATAGTACTGAAAACATGTAAGAACATACTTGGAACAAGTATCCCATGCATTCTTAATTCCATCGTGATGCCCTGGTTCACGGCGTTGTGGGTAGGAATTGTTCCTAGCAAACGTTGAAAACTACGCCTTCCTTTTTTTTTTGTTTCTTTCAGTCAGGAATCTGCGTTCGTCGAAACCTTGATTCTGGAGTAGTATACACTCGATCTACAAAGGTGAAACCTTTTTCTTCACTATGGAAAATATTTTATTAGTATTACGGAACAGCGCATGCTCTTATTATACTTTTTAGTTTTTGACGCGTGAGAAATATTTCTTACAGATGCTCCTAATTGATTGATATGTGGAGTTTCACGACCCAAAACCACCATATGATTATGACTAGCGCCGTAGTGGAGGGCTCCGAAAATTTTGACCACCTGTGGTTCTTTAACGTGCACCCAAATCTGAGCACACGGGCCTACAACATTGCTGTCTCCATCGGAAATGCAGCCACAGCAGTCGGGATTCAATCCCGCAACCTGCGGGTTAGCAGCCGAGTACCTTAGCCACTAGACCACCGCGGCGGGGCTCTCCGCTGATCCTAAAAAAAGAAGGGAACAGCCTCGAGCGACGGGTCCTCAGTGTCACACGCAATACGAAATACCATTCAGAAAAGCGCTCGTACAGCGCTTTTTATTTATTTATTTATTTATTTTCGTAATACGCCATCAACATGCGCTGGGACCAAACGGGGCAATCAAGTACACCTGAAGCCAACAGTATAGTGTGACAACGCATAGCAAACGAAATCGTCGGCCGTTTTTCGTTGCTAGTATACTGTACTATAGCACTGGTATACTCTGCTATAGCACAGTATACTGTAATAGCAGATGAGATTAAGAAGTTTGCGGGTATGAATTGGCAGCAGCAGGCACAGGACCGGGTTGACTGGCGGAACATGGGAGAGGCCTTTGTCCTGCAGTGGACGTAGTGAGGATGATGATGATGATGATACTGATGATGATGAAGATGATACTGATGATGGTACCGATGATGATGATGATGATGATGATGATGATGATGATGATGATGATAGTGCATAGTCCCCCGTAAATAATCCATAAATCTTACGAGAACGCTATCTAAAATGGTTCCGTACTCCTTAAATATGCGGGCGCTGGGCGAGCGGCATGTAAGCTACGATATATACACACTACGGCGTGATTACGCATTCCCTCGCCGCACAAAACGCTCGTCACGTGGCGTGACTAGCGGCGCTATATATTCAATAAACTGGGCGAAGATCCCGCGCGTGAGTCAGCTGGGCGTCCTTCTATCCAACAAGCCGCCACTGAAAGAACACACGCACATAAAAGGAACAAGGAAAAGAAAGAAACGAGTGCGATATTTGGGGCGATCACATGAGGGCGTGCATGTTGCCAGCGGAGCAGAGTGCAAAGAGGGCTGCCACTGTTTCCCCAACGCTCGGTTTCAATTTCCGAGTTCGTGTTATTTGTTTGTTAAAGCAGCTTTGCTTTATTTTTGTTTTTATTTTTATTTTTCTACTTTTAGGCAAGGGCGTGTGATCTCACGACGCGTGTAAACGAGTACCATCGCCACGCCCACTTGCTGCCGGGCCTGGTACACACATATGAACACAGCGCACGAGCATGATGCCTAAAACGTTTGTGCACGCAAATTCTTTCCTCTCCCGCTTTTTTTATTCTCTTCTTTTTCGCGGAGATGCGGTGGTGGGTGCCTACCTTAGTGTGAGTATGCGTCATTTTTTTGTTTCTGTTCGAAGCAGACTGGCGTATGGTTATGATGAGAGATGGAGGTATGAAGCGCCATCTTAACTTAACAGCAATTCGGTAACAGAGAAAAATTATGATGGAATGAGACAAAAGAACCGATACGTCAGTGTAGGCTCTCATTACTGGCGTTCAGACGGTGAATGCAGAGAGTGGATGTACGGCTAATATTTACGACCCGCTTAAAGGTGCCGTCACACCCAATTTTCGATCGTAATCTGCGTTACGTGTGTTAATTTTTGTGCGTATACACAGACAGGCTGGCGAAATTTCGCCGCGTTCGGTCGGGCACTTTGTTCTTCCTTATGTGATTCTTAAAGGGAAAATAAGAAAAAAGTGAGCCCCGTAACTGTCTGCATCAGAGTGCGACACCTCAACAGTAGCTCACAAGAGATGGGGGTAAGGAGGGATTAAAAGGATAGGATTAAAAGGTATAAATTGATAGAAGAAGGAGAGAGCGAGGCCCAGGGACAGCGAACGACGGAAGTAAAGAGGAGATAGGAAAGATGGACATGGTCGCAGGAGTCCAAGGACGGGGCACCACTCGGCGAGAGCTCTTGTCGGCGTCAGGAGGTGGCGTATAGGACCAACCCAGTCGCCCAGAGCTGCGCTGTCGTCGGAGATCGTCGGCACGAAATCCAGCGAGCGAGTGTGGGCATTTAGTTTATAAGTGAACCTTTTTATGAGCACCCAAGTGTTCTGTCTGTCGGGCAACACTGGATGCCTTGTAAGCCGGAACATAACTAGCTTGCTGTGCTGCAGCGTCTGCATTTCGATAAAGGACGTGCATCCCTGGTTTGCTGCTCATGCAGTCAAGCTATTACGGCTTTCTTCGACTTGGAATTGAACGCTTTGCCGTGGCTGACACTTCAGCTGAAGACGACGGCTCTGCTCCATGGATAGCATGGCGTCAAAAACCCGGTTGCCAGCGCGGGGGAGGGGATGCATGTGTTATATGAGATGACTTCCCGAGCTTATTTCCACTGTCATCTTCATCATCAACAACAACATCACCATCATCATCAGCATCCTGACTACGTCCACTGCAGGACAAAGGCCTCTCCCATGCATGTTCCACCAGTCAACTTGGTCATGTGCTTGGTGCTGTCACTTTATACCCGCAAACCTCGTAATCTCATCAGCTCACCAAACTTTCTGTCTCCCCTGAACCTGCTCGCCTTATCTGGAAATATTTCTTAGAAGTTTATTTACACGTACACAGTAACAATAGGCTGTGTAGCTTCATTTTCACGTGAAAACCTTCAATTGTTGGGTACGTGACTATGTCATTACCTCAAGTTCTATATAAGAGATACAGGACTTCTGGTAGAAGAGGTTAACGGTGTGATTATGCAGTTTGCTCATAGTCAAGAGTTGGACGAAACACCATCTCTTGAAGTGCCGTGTTGCACTTACGAAAGATTGCGGTCACTAACCAATCCAGAAAAAAAAACAGCTCTGAGGTTTGAAAGCCTGCACAGGTTCCATCTACACAACACAGGTAACGTAGCACCGTTGCCTTTTTATGCTCGCATTATGCACATTCATTGCCCCGCCGCGGTGGTCTAGTGGCTAAGGTACTCGGCTGCTGACCCGCAGGTCGCGGGTTTGAATCCCGGCTGTGGCGGCTGCATTTCCGATGGAGGCGGAAATGTTGCAGGCCCGTGTGCTCAGATTTGTGTGCATGTTAAAGAACCCCAAGTGGTCGAAATTTCCGGAGCCCTCCACTACGGCGTCTCTCATAATCATATGGTGGTTTTGGGACGTTAAACCCAACATATCAATTAATCAATCGATGCACATTTATTGGCGTACATTGCATTGTGAACAACAAATCTGTACAAGTACCGAAACGCCGATAAAGTTCGTTTTTCTTTTCACTTTGTGGGGGTATAATCATTTTCAGTTCAATACGGTATGCTGTACGATGAGCATCATGTACGGGTATAATAGCTCGGTGTAAAGCCGCACCGGGTAGGCGGGCTATCACACATGGTCTGTCTGTCGAAAACCGGACAGAGAACGTCAGCGCGATAGGAACCTGAATAGGCGATTATATATATGCACACCCATTCTTTACATCCCGTTGGCGCGCTTACAACAAAAATCTTTCCGAAGTGATATGGATTTTCCTTATAACCGTATCTGTGGAACAGCGATGCCAGGCAGCCGAAAACGATTCTCGGTGCACACATGGTACGCCCCCTACTGTGTTTATACATCTATAAGCAGGTGTTGGCGTGCGCTCTACACCAAAGTGGTGATTAGAATCCATTACCCACTGTTTTAGTATCTTTTTTCCCCATTTCTTCGAGAAGCATTGAATGAATGGATCCGCAGCAGGCCTCAAACAATGTGTGCAGTAGCGGAACGCCCCCTCTGTTTTTCATCCCCCTACCACCACCCCTCTCACAAACCATCTACATCTTGCTTTTTTACACCTCCAGAGCCCGGTAGTCACGGCAAAGGCTCATCGCGTGCTTTAAACACCAGGCTGGACCAGGGTGGAGAGGTTTGCTTGAGACCCGTGTTTAGGCGGGCCATTATAATACGCGCGCATCGTGCAGAGTTTGCCCGCGCGAGTATTACAACTCGAGCCGTTTGCGCTTTGTACACTCTCACATGTACACGCGTTTATACATTCGTATGCACCAACACATGGGCACATACAGACAGACACACGTGGATGCAGACACACACAAACACAAACATACACACACACACTGAGATACACAGACAGACGCACAGACGAACACACACAAACACTTGCATACGCAAAAAGAGGGACAGGCAGGCAGTAACAGATACCCAGACAGATACTTACACAAACACTTGTATGCATACCAGGCAGGCACACATATACACGGAACACACACACGGATACACAGACAGACAGACAGACAGACAGACAGACAGACAGACAGACAGACGGGCGGACAGACAGACAGACAGACAGACAGACAGACAGACAGACAGACAGACAGACAGACAGACAGACAGACAGACAGACGGACAGACGGACAGGCAGACAGACAGACAGACAGACAGACAGACAGACAGACAGACAGACGGACAGACGGACAGGCAGACAGACAGACAGACAGACAGACAGGCAGGCAGGCAGAAAGAGAGAGAGAAAAAGAGAGAGACCCTTCGAGCGCGTTCCTCGTACCTGTCTTGGCTGCACCGCAACAGTATACATGGGCTGCGTGGTTGTTACACGTGCTCTATAGCGGGCTCGCCATGTCGTGTCAGCGAGTATCATTTGCAAGTCCACGGGCATATTAAGCGCTGACACGGGTTCGCACAGCGTGGCACCGCGGCCCGCCATCACGAATACGCACTGTGGTATCCGTTTTACTTCCACGACACGCTCGTGCCCGACTGGCGAGCTTGTTTCGCGACCTAAACACCGGTGGCGCCCTAGAAAGTGTTCGATTGGGAGCAATTACCCCTTCCCCCCGCCTTTTCCTATCCCTTTAAGTGGCACGCAATAGCAATATGGTAGCCTATAGTGATGTCACGGCCAGTTTGGAGCGCGGGTCTCGTCTTCATTTATCGATTTTTTTTCGCAAGTAAGGTGAGCCGCATGCTACAGACCAGTCGTGGTTATGTTTATTGTCACTACGTTGTTGGAAGGCCGTAGACCTCTGGGTGAGAGAAATAGAGAAACAACGCAACATCTGTGGCCCTTAGTGGAAGAACGGCACAACAAGAAATAGGTTTGGGTGACTGTGCCCACGATATCAGACTTTCTTTTTTAAGGAATATAGCAGTTACACCTATCCTGTTGTTGTCCATGTGGCTTGCTATATGGACACTCAGTGTACATTTTTTTGCCATCGACGTCGTCGTGATGACTCTTATAAAATTCAAATAAATTTTTGGTGACATACTTAATTGCACTGTTGTTGACAGGTTTAGGACATAAAAAGGCCCTAGTTTTGCAGCTAGCGACTTCATCTCCTCAACCACTACACCACGTTACGAAAAAAAAAAAGAGTAACTGGGTGTTGATGTCACCGTATGACGTTAAGTTGGAATCACATATCACCAAATATTGTGACATCACAAGTCACTAGAGTTACCAGTTTCGCTTAAAATAATTGGATTTGAGCTTGTTTTGTCGCCGAATCACTTGCAGGATTTTACAGACGCTTGTCACGTTCTTTCAGGCCTATTTGCATTTTCCCAGGCAATATGGTTATTTTAGTGATGCATCACGCTGACGATTAGTGTTGTGGATTACTTCGAGTAGATAAGTTTTTGCGGCTGACGTACATTGAAAAAATTAACAAGCAATGTTCATCATGCATTCAACCAAATGAAGGTGCATTCACCAAATCAAGGCTATATACTCTAGAGACATTGCTAACACGTAAATTTGTCTTTGTGTTCATAGTATAGCGCATATTTTCGCTTACAAAGTAATTAAAGTTGTTTCTGCATTTAGCTCGTTTCTTTCAGTGACATTTTTTTTTATAATGAAAGATATCTGTTCAAGATTAACAAAATTTCCTGAATTTCAGCTTCTTTAGAGCTTTCGCACGAAAGTCATGCAGCTTGTCTTGGGCTTATTTTGTGATGATTATTTTCATGCTAGCTGGGTATAGCATCTGGAAGTTGCGCAAGACAACAAAAAGTGACGTCACATGACGTCATCACGTGAAATAATGAAAGATTGGCTGGCACAGCTGAACCACCTTGGGCACATCAAGCTTTCAATGTGGGGAAGGGGGCATTCAGGACAATGGAATGACAAGAACGAAAGTTGGAGCTCTCATGTCAATCAATCAATTAATCAAAACATCAATCAATCAATCAATCAAAATTTTATTTTCGCAGTACCTAATGCAGTGCATTGTAAAAGCGAAAAAAGGCGATCAGAGAAAAAAAATGCGGTAGATTCCACGTACCCGTTTGGAATCGATGTTATGTGAAGCATGCGGAGAGAAGATAAATGTGTTTTATTTTATTTATTTTTTCATTGAGCGAGACGTTATGAAGTGGTGCTAAATGATTGTGCAAATTGCCGCACACACACATAAAATAAACATATACGTTAAGCAGCTCCAGTATGTTTTATATTAGCAGTTGCTTACAGTTGCGTAACAGTGCCTACAGCTGCAGGGACATTAGCAACACGAGTAAGGGCAAGCTGATGTGAAGCGCCGGTGTCTGCGCTGGGGCACGCGAGGTTGGTATACACCTCATCACTGCTGCACCAATCAACTTCAGCGGATGGCGACTAGCTACAATTTGCGTTAACCCGACGTGACGACTGTACATAGAAGTATATATGTAACGCTTATAAAAACATATAGCCGGTACTGCAACCGCAATTGACGTTACACGAACATCAGGGTCTATTGGAGAAGTATATCCGAGGCTGAGCGTGGCTCTGTGGTAGGATACTTCATACAGATAGCGGAAACTTCCTGAACCCTTCATGGGGCTGTAACGTCTCTCAGAGGATACCGTCGTTTAGCAACGTAAACATCCAACAATTGCTATTATTAAGCAGGCGGTAGCTGAGGAGAGTCAGATGCGTAGACAAATTATTATTGCTAATATTATTCATGAACAAAAAAAGAACACCACGAGAGCCATACGGATGAAAACGTAACATGGCGCGTAAGCCTGTCTCTTCAACCGTCTCTTCAACTAACAAAGAAAAAATCAAGCCACACGAATTAGAACAAAATAAAAAAAAAACATTATAAACCGCCTTTTCTAAAGAACTACACGCCGACCCCTCCAATGATGTAAAAAAAAAAGAAGACGATAAACAATGGCCTTCGAAAAAATAAAAAGGCATAATAACTGAGCAAGAGTATAACGGTGATAGCGCTAGCAGACACAGTAAAGCGCTGCGTAGCGTGCTTAAACCTGGGGATTTGTTTCTTCACGGGAGAGCATCTCCACCTCCTAAACCTAGATGAGGTGTTTCAAGACCGCTCTCTATACGAAAACAATTACCCGTCCCGTAATCTATTCCCGATATGCATTTCGGTATTCTGCTGAAGGGGCGTAATTAGGGAGCCAGTCCAATCCATTATTCCAGCCAAATCGCCTTCCTTCGTGAAGATATATATATATATATATATATATATATATATATATATATATATATATATATATATATATATATATATATATATATATATATATATATATATATATATATATATATATATATATGCTTGTGTGTGTGTGTAGCTGTATAGGGACGACACCCACGAAGGGAAGCTTGAATATGTCGTTGTTTTTACTGATACAAAAACACCGGCTCACAGACAAGAGATGCGTGTTATAAAATCTTTAAGGGGGTGTTTAGTGAAGAGAGAGAGATTAAAGTGGGAAAGAAGAAAAAATACAGCGAAAATATTTTTGTTTTTTTTTTTTTTGAAACCGAGGCGCACAACAGCTCCTCCCTAATTACCATTTGTCGAAATCCCCGTATTCCCTGGCAGCTGGAAACTAAATTTTAGGGATACACAGCGCTGCCACCCTGCGGAAAGGAGCGGTGGATATGTGCGTGCTCGCATGCCTGCCGAATCACTCACCGGTCGACGTGAACGTATGATACGCAGAGCGGGAAGTAGAGGAGGGAGGGGATGTGATCCACGAGTGGTTTCTATAGAAGGGAGTATTTGGCAGATGTATGGAGGGAAAACACGCATGCCACGTGTATACTGTTTTTTGGCAACGATGTTCAGGCTGATACACGTAATCGCTGGATGGTTACGGAGAAAAAGGAAAGAGCTTGCTGTGAAAACGGGAGAGATTGAAAAAACGGAATAAATGGTTTCCCTAATGTTGTAGTTTATAGATGGGCGCTCAATGTTCCCCCAACGCCGTTTTCCGTCGTGCGCGAAGTTAGAGGCACGGAAGCGTCCGATCACACAGGCGGTGCGTTACCGAAGAGCAAGTGCGGACGCTGGCTGAATCCACGTATAGCGAATTTTCGGTTGTACCGAAGTCAGCTGCACCGACTCTTCCCCGAATCCGTATGCGTTAGCATGATAATAGGGAGTTTTATAATAGCGCACCGCGAGCACTTACGGTGCGGTTAGCCGCCACTGCTCATGCGTCGTAACGCGAGTCGCCGTTTGCGTTCGCTGACCACACGCAGAAAATCTGAAATTGTGTGCGGCGATCGCGGCCCGCATGTGGCCCGCAAGCGCTGGTTTCGAGGCTGTGGTGTCGCTGCAATCGTGCGTTGCGGTTTGCAGCAGGACAAACGCTATTCTAAATCTCATATGGCTCCCGCTACGCCCGCAACGCCCTCATCGCTTGCAAACGCTATTCTAAATCTTCCTAATGTGTGGGAGTGACGGAGTAATCAGGACGCGCAGTTTGTACACGTGTGGTAGGATTAGCATTCACCTAGCGGCGGGCATGGATGTTGCGAAGTTACGGCTATAGCGAAGTTAGCAGCACCCGACTTTCCTGAATTGAACTCGCGTTATTTCGTAATGTACGGATATTGGGAAGATTGAGGAGGGGGAAGATTAAAAGTGCTTGTCCTGCGTATGTGCCGCAGGACAAGCACTTTTGCGGCGTCCCCCATTGAAGCGAACATAGACGTGGCGAAATCAAGCTGCTCTGGATCTTCTCTAATCGAGCTCGCGTTAGTTCGATAATGCGGGTGGAGTCGAGAGATGAAAGCGCGCGAAATACGCAAGAGTTGCGGAATTACCACTCTCGTAGCAGCTGCCTTTGCAGAGAACGTGGATATAGCGAAGTTACGGGTTTAGCGTACTAAGCAGCCTCAAATCTCCCCGCACAATGTTTCGATTTGTAAGAACAACCGGGAGCTTGAAGCAATGTGTTGTGGGCGTTCATGCAAACGCACTAACGTCTCCGACGTATCTCTTAAGCGTTAAAGAGAAGCTCTAAGGTTCCTATTGGAAGGGCCAGCATCTCTACGTGAATTAACTGCAGCAGTGACGAAACAATCGCCCATATTCTGTCTGCGTGTACCCGTTCCAATGCCTCAAGACAAGAACTTACCGAAGCTCTAGTTAGACTAGTTGATCACCCTTTGTCGGAACAAAGAATTGTGCGTTATTGGCCGACTCCAACTTCCGCCCAGAAGACTTTTCAAGCTTTATTAAGTTTTTATTTCGGAAACTGGCCGGAGATACAGACTTTATTGTTGCTTACTATTTATTTTTCCCCTGTTTCGCTATCCTTTGTATTCTCTCCTTTTTCTATCATCTTTCATTCCCCTTACCCTCTTTCCCAGCACAGGGTAGCCAGTTGGTCTGAAGAATGGCTAATCTCCCTGTCCATCCGCTTATTTCTTTCCTCCTTCCTCAAAGGTTATCTTATGCACTCTCGCCTAAGACGACCTAGAGGAGGAGGAGCTAGAGCAATCTTTTTTTTTTTTCTTCTCAGTCGATATATTGATCCTACCCCACCTTCCTCCGAAAGACGTTAAAAAAAAGCAAAAAACTTCCTCTCAGGCGAGTTGATGTTGTGTCCCAGACATCATATTTTTTAGCGCAAACGAGAAGAAAAAAAAAAACTAGTGAGCGATTTAGAGTACTTGGTACTCTACTATGAGAGAGCACTAGGCTGTCCCGTGTGCCTCTGATACACAAAGGACTGTGTTTAGAAAAAAAAAGTACAACGATTTCGAGTACTTCGTACCCACCTATGGAAGAGCATTGGGCCGTCACTCTAAGTCTAGACTGGTTTAAGAGAATTTTATTTCCAGATATGCCTTGCATAGCTTATGTGCACCCAGAAAGATGGACAATGATGATCATGTGTATGTACAGTACAAGCTGTTATGTACGACGAAAATACCTTATTTGAGTATGCAGTGATGTACAGTGCAAAAAATGTGTTTAGAAAAAAATGGCTAACGATTTCAAGTATTTAGTACTCGACTATGGGAGAGCCTAAAGCCGTCCCGTGGTACACTGAACGACAGAGGAATGATGTTTAGAAAAAGTTTATTTACAGCATGTACAGAACACAAAGGCTTCATACTATTCCAGTAACAGGGCACATACACTTCTGCACATCTATATTTCACGACTAACATCACTACGTTACAGTGAAGACATTTGCTCTAATATACATGATTATGTTGGCATACATGAACACAAAAATTCAATGTGATATCATTATACAAGGGTATAACGATACAATAGAGGAATGATGTGTTTAGAAAAAGTAGTTAACGATTCAGAGTACTCGGTACTCTACTATGGGAGAGCTTAAAGCCGTCCCCGGCAATTCAATCTCAATGATGTGCTGAAAACAGTATTAGAAAGAGCGAGGCTCCCGAACAACTTACATGGGCGAAATGCGACTGTTGACAAGTAAGACCTTCAAAGGTGCGCTGACCTTATGCGCATTCTTATGCGCTGTTTTTCAACAACTAATGCTACCTCAATAATGGTCTTTATGGTAATCGGCCCTTTTTGGTACGCCAATCTGATATTTTACTGAAGCAGTTTGGGATTCTACGTCCCCATGTTTTAATTATTGTTGGGACGGTGGTCAATGAACATTGCACGGAACAAATGAAGGGCTGCGCTTCTGCAGGAGCACTGTATATAGTTGGAAAGTCTGATTCCCGGCATAAAGGAAGGAGGGAGTCTGTTAACAGAAAGTATTGGCCAATGCGATGAAAGGAAAAAAATGGCAGCATATCCACGGGCTGAATGATGGAGAGTGGGGCGAAGCATCCGTCCGTTCATCCGTTTTACATGCGGAGCATGTTATACTAGGGGCTAGTCATGCGCCGTTGCCGTCCGCAGCCTCCCCTCCTCCTCAGCCAGCCATCTGTGCATTCCTTCCTACTCTCAACACAGCGCGCGTTGCGCTCGCTTCTCCCCTCCGCACGCCGCGCGACCTTTAGTTTTACGCGCGCCAGCTGTATGCTAACGCACGCATGCGCAGGCCGGGGCCGGCGCTCGCTATAAATAACGGAGTGTCGAGGCGTGCCGCCCTTCGTCGGTTGGTTTGTGCAGTCGCTCCACGTCCGATGTCGCTGGTGAAAATGTATGCTAACGAATCCGCAAACACACTTACTGACATCCCTTCCAATAACGTCAGCCAATGTGTTGGCAGAACCGCAAGCAATTCCGAATACACTTCGTCCGTAGACAAGGCCGCGCTGAACGACCTGCGGGCGGCGTGTGAATTTACGTCAAGCGTGACGACGTCGACTCCGTCGAAGACCTCCAACGGCGGCACGGTGCTCAACAATGCGCCAACGGCGAGTACTGCGTCGCTAGCGTCTGCGGAGTCGACGCCATTGCGGTGTACCTCGTACCCAACCTATCGCGTGCAGCCGTGGAGAAGTACGTCGACGAAACCGTGGAAGGATACCTGAAACAACGACCACAACGATGACCCTTCGTGGTAGTTCGGGACTTCAACGTCGACGTCATCAAAGGACGATTGAGTGGTCGACTGCATGGAGTCGTGGCACTCGCTGAAACGAGCAACGCACGACGGCAAACATCATTCGACCATGGTTCACCGGACGTGCATCGACCACGCTCTTTGCAAATTTCGACCTTCGACCGCTACAACCAGACCCACTCACGCTTCACTTTACGGACCATAAAGCCATATCTTGCTCAAAATACCCAATGCGTCTCATCAATAAACATCCGTCTTTCGCAGCATACGGGCGTGCGTGTTCACTCGTGTTCACTCATAACACACACGCAAGTCGCAAATTACCAACCACATTTATTGCGGTTCGATATATATGCTCCACATGCTAACAAGTGTTCCCCACTCGGGAAACTGCGGACATTTTTTGCTTCCGTCCGTCTGTGTGACCATCCGTGCGTCCATTCGCCCGTCCATGCGTGCGTCTGTTCGTGCGTCCGCACGTCCATCCACGCGTTCGTCCCTGCGTCAGTCAACTTTGTGCGTCCATCCGTCCATGCAGCCATCCCTGCGTCCGTCCATGCATCTATCTGTCTGTGTGTCCGTTAGTCCATCTAGTCAACACTCCATGTACCACCATCTTCGCATATTTTCCTGATATATTCCGCATTAGAAGCACCGCCATCCAGCGGACATTCCAAGGACTGAACGAGAGGTGGCACATGCACACTTTCTTACGGCTTGCGCTTCGTGTCTACTTCCCACCTTTAACCACCTCGAGTTCATGGTATACACTAGTTCACTGTATTCATGGCACTGCGGCCCAACCCTCTGCTAAACGTTTCTAAAACCAAGAAAATAACGCCCAGCGAGTATAAAGTAGCAGCTCTTTGTTTTCAGATAGTGCTCAATGTACATGCCAATGGCTGCTAATGGGAAATGAGAGACAGGAGAATTAGGCTTTTAGTGAACCCGCATGCTACGATTTTGTTATTGTTCAACAACGCACAGGAGACATCTCCCGGCGGCACCACCTTGCAGGTCAAAGCGTAAGACATGTAACGCACTACTACGAGGGACGAACGGGTGCCGATTTAAGGAGCTTCGCCCCTAAAAGAAAGAACTGGCTGAGAAGAGGAGAAGACAGTGCACTTGCGCCGGCCCTGTGCACTGTATCCCCTTCTTCTCATCCAGTTATTTCGTTTTTTCCTGTTTGCGCTAAACATATGGCGTTCTCCGAAAACGTTCTGCTTGTCGAGGACGGGGGCCGTACATCGCCGGGTATAGGCGTAACGATACGCGAGCCAGGAGCGAGATCAGCGACGACTAGCCAGCTCTGGAACAGAACGAAGACTGTTACTTTAGTAACATGGCCTCCGAGATTAGCCAGCAACGCTGGCTCGTCTCAGAGGCCTCGTTTATTAACGTAAAAGTGACGAAACCAAAGGGCAGATGGCACCACCAGTAAGTCACGCACTGGGGTGCAGTAAAGCACCTACGGGTCACGACCCTGTTAACGTGGTTTTGGACTGCCACCGAGGTCGGAGGCATTGCAAGCTTTCTTCGCCTCATCTTATTTTGCAGTGCCTCCATGATCAATGCAGCTTCGATCAAGTGACGATTCCGTGTAATGACGTGTTCGTGCTACTCACAAATTTTGGTTACGTGTGACGTCATCATGACACCATATGAAGTCCATTAAGCCGCGCCGGTAACGTGAGTGACCACGTGGCTCCAACCTAAAGATCGCACAAAAATATGCCATATGATCATCGTGAATAAACCCACGTGGTCAACATTTCCAGAGCCTACCACTACGGCGGTCGTCGTGGTTTTGGGACGCTACATGACTTAATGCCGGCGCTCACTATTGGGATTGCTGCGCCACTTGGCAGTGTATGACATTTTGTGTTTGGGAAATTAGTTCATGATTTAGAGTACCTTGGGTACTCCTACGGGAGAGCCATTGGCCATCAATATGTTGACTCAGTTTTTTAGAACAAATGTTTGAAGATTAGAGTACCAAGTATACTCTACTATGGGAAGCAGTAAGCAGTCCCTGTTCCCACGAATACAGACTAGAAACTTTTTTAGAAGTGTTTAACGATTTAAAGTTTTTGGTACTCTACTACGGGAGAGCATAAGTCATCGTTAAAATGTGCAGGTGTGTTTAGAAAAAGTGTTCAACTATTTAGATATGTGTTTAGAACAAGTGTTCAATGATTTAGAGCACGAAGTACTCTGTACTATTTATTGGAGAGTAACAAGCTGTCCCTGCATAGGTTGTACATTAACATCGTCACAAAAGGAGAGAAAATATGCAAAATAAATGGGGCGTTTCGAAAAATCGTCAATTATTTAAAGTACTTGGTGCTTTACTATGGGAGAGCATAAAGCCATTCGGTGGACCTCACACTAGGATGAATAATTGTGTGTTTAGAAAATGTGTTTAATGGTGATCTATTGTTTAGAAAAAAAGTTTATTTACACTATGTACAGAGCATAAATCATGCGTGATGAATCATCGGTCAAGAATACATTCACGTTTTCTCAATTGTAAATCACATCACCACAGCACGAAAACTACCATGTTAACATATAACGAACAATAGAAGTCATATCAGCATAATAACAAATTCATATAACCCACAATTGCACTATAGGGTATGGCTTAAGTGGGTGATATGGGTAAACGAGTAGGTACACATAATCTTCCACAGCATACACTTACGTGATCGTAGAATCACCAGGACATGAGGTACCAAGGTGGCGAACACAGTTCAAAAGGGCAAGGCGACAATTACATGTACTGCGACCTGAGGGTGGACCCTAGCACCATGCCGGCCGAAAATAAGTTGGGCCCGTTTGTGCTCAACGTGGACAAAAGGACATGAACAATGGCGCAGAACTCGCACTCTCCCAAGAAGGGCTCCCCTGAGAGGAACGCGAGCATCTCGCGGCCCATGCGCCCTGGTATTGGCCATAAAGCACGTCGACAGCCATTCCCAGCGACGGCTTCGCAGCGGTTACGCCAAAGGCTCAACAAGCCGGCAACCACCAAGAGTGCCGCAAAATACCTCCGTGGGAACCGGTCGCCGGACACGAACTCTCGGACCTACTGCCCACGATAACCTGCATAGACCGCACGCCAGAATTGATCTTCGTATGCCAGTTGGTTTAAACCGTGACGCAGTTGGGGTTAGTGGACATGCGTATCAACCAAGGAGGATTAAAAATAATTTTTTATACTCCTTGGTATCACCTCGTTCTAGCCTATCCCAAGGGGGGCGGAAGTTCCTGCCCCATCACAAAACGAAGTCACTAAGATGACCTGGTAAGGCCGCTATGGCCATGTGGTTCCACGCATGACTCATGACCGCATGACAGTGTCGATGTACCAAAGGCTTCACAAGGGCGGCCATTGTGTCCTTCCACTTTCGCTTCGGCTACATCGATTCCAGCGCATGTTCTCTCTAGACGCCGATGGAAGGTCAGCTGGGCACGATACACAGTCGGTAAATGGACGAGTTGTGGTGCCCAGTCGACAGGACCATTGGGCACGAAGACACGTATGTAAGATGCACCTACAGGTGGCAACGTGTGAGTGTCTGCACCGGCGTACCATCGTTATTTAAAACAGGCAATATAGTGCGGAGGGACAAGATGCATGTGGGATGGCCACGTCGGAAGCCAAAGCCTCCTCGGTTGCGTAGTTGCGCTAACGTGGGGCGCGATAATAATTCTGTACCACCAGACCAAAATAACGAGCTGATTAAACTCTGGACTTTCTGTTAAACATAGAGGGGAGGTTGACGGTGTGACACAAGTACCGAAATTTTATGAAATAGACCGATGCAACAAGTACCCGTGTTCTAAAATGCGAAATTTAAGAGCTTAGCCGCATCTATATGTTTTGTGCTGGAGCTTGTATAACAAATGCCCAGATATTAAGCGTTGTGACACCTATAGTATCTCCAAGGTGGGGAACGACTGCGAAGGTATACATCTTGTTAAGACGATCTGTTGGGTTTCCAATAAAGAAATTCCGACTTTTTGATAAATAAAGCGAGCACTGGAAAGCACGCCATACTGGGAAAAGATGTTCGGGACGTGCTGCAGTGAGTGTTGGTTGTGTATGTACTGAGTAATATCATTGGCGTAGGCAGTTACTTTTGCTTCAAGGCGACCAGGGAGAGTTAAGCCGTGAATCTGTGGATCTCGTTCGATAGCTCTTAATAAAATGTTCTACGGCTAGGATGAATGGGATGGGGGAGAGAGGATAACCACGACGGACTCCTCGAGTTAACCTGGAATGGGTGGCTCTCACATTATATAGCATGGAAAAAGCGGACGCACTTGTGAGTAAAACCGAATGCTTCTAAGACGTTGAACGAGCCATGTTCAACAAAGTCACAAGCCTTTTCCTGATCTAAGGTAACCAACAACCCCTGGGTGTACCACCCAATGGTGTACTGTATTATGTGAGGCGTGAGCTAGGGAATGTCGTGGCCCGAAATGGAGCAGACTTGGTGGGGAGCTATGAGTGATGGAAGAGACGGACTGATGCGGCGTACCAGAACGTGAGCGAGGGAGTTTATAATCAACATGGACAAGTGTGATGGGACGCGAGTCTTCAGGTCACGTTGATTCGGACTGCTTGGCTGTGTTTGGTGAACGTGGTTAACGAATGAGAGTACTTGGTACTGAAGGTCGTCCAGGGTTTAAGGGAATTTTATTTCCAGATACGTCTTACATAGCTTATGTGCACACAGAAAATGGACAATGATGATCATGTGTACGTACAGTGCAAGCTGTTATATACAGCGAAAATAACTTATTTGGGTATGCAGTGATGTACACTGCAAAAATTGTTCAAGGACAGAACATTAATGAACATCGAGATAAGTACACTTATATAAACAATAGGCTATATGCACAAACAAGGGGGGGGGGGGGTCATTCACAGTGCAACGTGACGTTTTTGCATTCACCTGTGAGGACAATTTGCTTTCGTGCTAAGGAACAATATTAAAGAACAATATTTCGTGCTAAAGAACAATATGGTTTAAGAGAATTTTATTTCCGGATATATCTTGCATAGATTATGTGCACACAGAAAAATGGACAATGGTGATCAATGCGTATATACAATGCAAGCTGTAATAAACAGCGAAAAGAGCTTATTTGCGTATGCAGTGATGTACAATGCAAACATTGTACAACAAAGACAGGACATTCAGGACCATCGAGATGATTGAACTTAAATAAACAGTAAGGCTATATGAACAAACAAGGGGGGTCATTCACAGTGTAGGGGGATGTTTTTGCATTCACCTGTGAGGACAGTTTGCTCTCACACTCAAGAACAATATTGCACAAAAAAGACATGTTTCTAAAGCAGAAAAGAAAAATACACACTGTAGTTTTACAGTGGTATACAAGCTCTAGCCCACCTCCTCAATAGGAGAGGAAAGGCATGGACAATCAGTTGTTTTATACAACAGTGAATGGCGTAGACCAGCGTCGGAGGAAAGCCTCCTCCCCCAGCATGACTACATAGTTTTGCGTCGAGAGGCATAAGCATTACGTTTCTTATCCGATGTAGCAGAGGAAACATATGTGTTTAGATTAAGTGGTTAACGATTTAGAGTACTTAGTACTCTGGGAGAGCTGAAAGCAGTCCCGTGGATGGCGGAACAACAACTCGAAGAAGAAAACGAACAGTTAAACCTTGCACAATCGGGGGGGGGGGGGGGGGGGGTTAGAAAAAGGGGTGAACGATTTAGAGTACCGGGTACTCTACTATGGGAGAGCTTAACGCCGTCCCAAGGAATCTGACGAGCGTTTCACAATCTGACGAGCATTTCAGTGCAGTCGCACTTTTAAAGTTGTGTATGTGCACGTTTTAGTGATTCAGCTGTTGGTCGCAAACCTACATACTCTTCCTGGGAATGAAGCGCTTACAATTGAGTGCCATGGAACTCCGAAACATTGTTTTGTTCACGTTTTCTGTACTTTGAATCTCGGCTTGTTGAAATTCTGAGTCTTTATCTTCGTATACGCGCAACGCTTCTCGTTTAGCAACTAGAGCAAGAAGACGCCTCGTAAAAACGATGCAGTAGTCTACGATTCATTTTTGCGTCTGTTGAATATTGTATTCCGTAAACAGTTTTTTTTTCCTGTAGCGTTAGCAACTATTCCGAGCAGCGATAGACACTATTGTTTCTTTATCAATCACTTCCGGTGAAGCGCTTATATCAGGTTGGTTGAAGCGTCCGTCAAACCATTCGTTCTTGCTTCCGCCCGTGCGTCTATCTGTCTGTCTGTCTGTCTGTCTGTCTGTCTGTCTGTCTGTCTGTCTGTCTGTCTGTCTGTCTGTCTGTCTGTCTGTCTGTCTGTCTGTCTGTCTGTCTGTCTGTCTGTCTGTCTGTCTGTCTGTCTGTCTGAGGCCCGTGTGCCTAGATTACGGAGCACGTTAACAACCCAAGGTGGTCCAAATTTCCGGAGCTCTCCATCCACTACGCCGTCTCTCAGAATCATATCGTTAAACCCCAGAAGATATTGTTACAGGGTTTCCCATCAAAAAAAAAAAAGAGGGGGTGGGGGATTTCAGCGCAGCGCCTCTACCCCTACACTCAATGCATAAAGTTGTCTTCCCCCTCTTCCTACCCCAACCGAGTGGCAGCGGCCGCCCCTCCACCTTACGTCAATGTGTGGGGTCGACATTCCGCCGCCTCCATCTTGGGTCACTTCATTTTCAGACCTATTCTTCTCCTCAGTAATCATAAGCTGTAACTTGTCCCCTGACATACTCATCAAGGCAATGTCTTCAGTGAGTCGCAGGCTCCTAAAATACTTTCCAATAACTCTCATCCTATAACTCTTCCCAGTGTAGGTCTCTGAAAGCCTCCTGTAGACACACGGTGGACAGAATCGAAGAGATCGTGTCTCCCTGCTTCACATGCTTCTTTATCGGGACTCCATCACCTTCTTTTTGGAGGACTTGGTGGCTGTGGATCCGCTGTAGATTTCTGCCTATATAGGCATCGTCACTTACTTTGTTCCACAATGCCTGACTTAGTGGTAATTTTCGACCGAATCAAGTGCGCATATATACCCTAATAATTGGGCAGGAAGATGACCACCGCTGAAGCTCAGTTGTTAGAACAACGCGTGACGCGTTATTCGAAGGTCGCACTTTCGGTCCTTGTGGGAAGCACTTTATCTTTTCGTTGACATTACTTTCTTCATGCTAACATTCAAATTACTATATTTACCTTTTCGAACTCATTTCTTGGTTTTATTTTGTCTTAAAGTTCACCTTTACCTTTCTTTTGTGGAACAACTGGTACCATAGTGCATGAGCGTACGTCCGCGCTGGTGTAGTTTTGTGTTTGTTCACTTCCTTCCAACGGCATCAACTACGCAAGAGAAGATGAGTAGCTGGCTTCACACAATCACCCCAACTTCTTCTTGTATACACCTATACTGTCACCAACGTCTCCTTATACACATTTAATAAAAAAGAGGGGGAAAAAAGCTCTCTTTAAACGCACACACCGCCTTCTCTAAGATGCATTTTGTAACAATGCATCACCAAATTCCTTTCCACCCACTTCAAGAATACGGTGTACTTTTTTGTTTCAGCGCTCTTTTAGCCTTGTTTTATCTTCTTCCTGTATTTCTTTGGATGCATAACGATGCTCGAATCAAACAAATGATTCAAGATACACACCGGGAACAGCCGTACGAGGAGTAAATAAAAAAAAATTGAAATCAACAAAAAGAGAAATTGATGCTTAAAACATAACGCTAAAGAATTGAGGAAAGAAAAAGTTCAACTATAGCGTATGCATTTGGCTGCGGCTAAATCAATCAGCACGGGCCCACGCTTACCCGCGCGCCCGCACGCAAATAGGCAGATAGCGTGCCGATGTATTCGTGTGTGGCGAGGCAGGGATGATTTAGCTAGAGACGCGCCTTATTGAAGCACCGTTCGTCACTTCATTGAAGGACTACGCCGTTGAGAAAAGAAACAAAGCCGGGCGCATTAGGAGACTGCATACAGCGCGAAAAACGAGTTGCTTGTGACGCACGGCGAAGTGCGTGGCCCGCTCGCCCTCCAGCGGAGATCTGCGGAACTAGACTCGCTTTGAAAGAATGATGGCGCACGAAGCGAAGCGGTCGTACAAGTAAGAAGGCTGTACCCTCGCGTAACAATCTTCTTGCACGTGGGTTTTTGTACGCGTGGCGTAATAAACGTGGTGTGCTGTATGAGGCTTAAACGATGGGCCTGGCAAGACCCATTGGAAGAGGCGCCGTGCCGGACGCAATTTGGAGCCATTGAGTTCCGATTAAGACGTAGGAGGCGGGTACGAGGGAGCACTCGAGTTTGCGGATGTTCGTCTTGCTAGGGTAAGCTTGCTTTCTTTCTTTCTTTCTTTCTTTCTTTCTTTCTTTCTTTCTTTCTTTCTTTCTTTCTTTCTTTCTTTCTTTCTTTCTTTCTTTCTTTCTTTCTTTCTTTCTTTCTTTCTTTCTTTCTTTATTTCTTTATTTCTTCCTTTCTTTCTTTCTTTCTTTCTTGTACGTTTTAGCTGAGAGACGCGAGAGATACTACCGGTATAACGACCCTAATACGCATTTTGCGCTGGGAAGTTTATTCAGTGTTTCTTGGTTTTGTGGTTCGGCGTTTTCTTCGCGTGTGTTGTCGGCCAGAAGGCATGCGTAAAGGTAGTTAGGAGCAGCCGTTGGTGCTTGAAATTTTTAATGCGGGGGGGGGGGGGGTTGCGTATTTGCTCTTGCAGGTGCTTTTGTAGTGTGTATACTTCTCGACGAGATCTGAGCGACTGAGGCAGAACGAGTCGTTTTGCTGTGAGTGTGTTTGCCCTTTTAAAGGTGCGCCAGGAAGGAAGTTTTCGCGGAACGCAAATGTGTGGAAGGTGGGGAAGAAGGCGGTGGATTTTTGTGTATCCGCGCTTCGTTGTTCTGACGGCGCCCGGTGAGCAGCTGGGTGTGGGACTTTTGCGCGTGATACAACCGGAGTGGTAGCTATGTTCTACTTGCTCAAAGATTACAGAGCACGAACTTCTCAGTATGTCTTACGTTGTGCTTCCAGTACGTGATAGTGTGTCTTTTCATTGCCTCTTCTATTCTTTTCTTCACAAGCTATTACAAGAATATACAAGAAATAAAGAGCATGGAGAAAGTGAGAGACGAATGAAAGTTATAATGAACAAATAAATAAATCAATGAATGAATAATGAATGATTGAGTGAATGAATGAATGAATGAATGAATGAATTATTATACAATGCTATGTGGTGAAATTAGTCGCTGGCTTTTTTGTTGTATGTCGCGCTTTCTCATGTAAGTAGTACTGAAAAGTTGGCAATGTTATAAAATTTGTTGCAGAAAAGGGGTGCGAGGGTCAGAGGTGAAAGCGCATGAAGCTACGAATTTATCGGGAACCGGAACACTACGATTACAGCGGGGAGTGCCTTTTGTTTCTTCAGAACCTGACGCAACTCCTAAAGTCGTGGACGGCGTAGAAAATCAGGTTTGATAATCTATGGGTTTCAGATGTAGTCATTGCGAAACGTGCTACTGAGGATCTTCAGACAAAGTTTTCTTGTTATATTCTCGGTAGCGCTTGGCTGCACAGAGGGAAAGAGAGAGAGAGCCAAACATGTGGGATGCCGAGATTGACAATTTTGAGACAGCTTGCTGGTTGGTGACAAAATTTACTACTGGTAATGCGCCGTTAACTTCACCGCATCATATTCAAGAGATAGAGAGAGAAATAAATAAAAGGAAGAGACAGGGAGGTTAACCTAGAAGAACTGGTTTGTTACCTTGTACAGGGGTGGGGAAAAGGGTCGGAGAGAGGATAGACATACAAGCAGAAAAAAAAAGGCAGCTCGCCACTTACGCCAAAACTGATGCCAAAACTGATGCAACAGCGGATCTGGAGGCCTTCTCATCCTCCTTTTATTCCTCCTCCTCCCTTTATATTCTGTTTCCCACCCTTGGCTGCACTAGACAGTGCTGTGCTTTACCCTCCCCCTTTGCTCATTTCCTCCGTCGTCACCCTTACATCAACGCTCCTTGCTCTCGCTGCCATTTCCCACCTAATATATACTGCACATAGCTATGCTGTGCTCCACCCTTTCCCTCATACTTGAAAATCGCGAACAGGCCACCGCAAAAGAACGTCGGGAAATAGAGGCCGAAGCACATTTCTCCTCCTCCTGGCCCTCATTTCCCTATTCCTTCTCGCTGCTCTACGATAAAAGGGTATGCTATGTTTAATTCTGTCCCCTTCCGCTCCTTTTTCTAACATCGCTCTTCCTCCTCTAACTACCCTTCTCAAACGCTTGATGTACCATACTATACAAGACTATCCATTTTATATCCTTTGCCATCCTTTCTTCTTTATCTCCCTCGCATCAATCCACCTCCTCTTATCTATCCTCTCGCTATAGTGAAGTAGACGTGACTATGCTATGCTAGGATTTGCTTATATAGTGACTTTAGCCTAAGTCTGTACCTCCCCCCTCCACATCTCCCGGAGCTTTGCCGAGCTAAATCAGCTATGCTCTTAATAAAACGTGCATATGTTGTTCCTGCAGCCATAAACTGTCTGCTTCCATTTTTCCGAACATTTGTTTACGCTGTTTACACGCACTCCACTCAAACGGTGAGACGGGGCACGTCGTCCCTCTTCGTCGCTGCGTCAGAGGACCGCCACGGGCCACTGTCAAAAAAAAGCACCGCCTCAAGACAGTCTCGTTATGTACAGTACGTCGCCAAACCAGCACCACCTTCCACGCGTCTTCCCAGCCACGCACAACAAACTACTCTGCACACACCATCGTCTAGAATCGAGGGACGCGTCCACGGGCTGCGCGGCTCTGTTGACAGCGGCAGGCTCCTCGGACAAGGAGTGTGTTGGCCCGGGTACTTCTCCTTTCTGTTAGCTGTGTCTAACTCGACCGTCGGCGCAGTCGACTCGACTTCGACGAGCCAGTCAACGTCTGCTCGGCCTATCACCCGGGGGAACAGACCGGGGGAACATATTGAAGCAATTCCCGTGAAGCCGGCCAGGGTCGGGACTTAATCTTTGATCGGCCCCGGGCCTTTCTCACTTGTACGACCTCTTGTTCTACGAAACCCTCTTACTACACTTCCTATCCACTCTCTCTCTCTCTATTCTCTCTCATTGCCAGAAGAGTACACACACGCACCGCACAGTATACGATAGAGAGACGCCACGCCGAAACACTTTGGCCCACACTCCGCCTCACGTTCCTTGTCACACACAACACGACGTCGTCGCAAGCGAGCGCAAACAAGCGAGCCTTTTGCTCGATCACGCGGGCACGCCGGGGAATGGTTCGGGGAAGAGAGGATGCGTCGGGACACCGGAAAGAGCTGTAGGCTATCAGCGGGAGACAATAGGGGTTGGCCTGCCGGAGCTGGCGCTTAACGGAACGCTGTAGTCACTCGCGAGGCGCTCTCCTCCCGTGGGGGTGGATCGATCGAAGCGTGTAACCTTTGAGCCTCGTTGGTGTTCTTTTCTCGACATCGAAGGAGAAAGGGGGAAAGAGTACCGAACATTTCATCACTCTGGTATAAATTATTTCGAGGTGAACGCATGCATACAGGGAGAAAAGGGGAAGGAGTCCTAAGTGAACACTGGAGAGGTTTGACTGCCGGGATGTTTATGAACGCACAGCCCGAGAAAGTTGCAGTGACGTCATACTCTACGAGTGCCGGTTACACGCACGTGAATGGGCGCTCTACCTTTGTTGTAGAGCGCCCATTGTTGTAGAGTGCCCATGTTGTTGTAGAGCGCCCATGTTGTTGTAGAGCGCCCATGTTTTAGAGCGACCTTTGTTGTAGAGCGCCCATGTTGTGGAGCGCCCATGTTGTAGAGCGCCATTGTTGTAGAGCGCCCGTAGAATTTGTCGAAATTTTCAGGAAGGGAAATTGAGTAGTATGTGTATGGTGTAGGACTGATACAGATCGTACACGACATGCCTACCCTTAGAAAGAAAGAAAAAAGGTCAACTGGGACAAAAAATGAAATTATATGTATAGAGTGTTCGACTTTACGCAGTTCGTAGACAAGATGCCAGAATTTCAACAGTAGTTGCACTTCGGTAGAGCACTCTGTCTACTCTGTTATGAGTAAGGGAATAAAGTTAAAAAACACGACAGCAGTCATCTACAGCTGCAGCACTTCATTGAGAAATATTGAGATAAGAGTCTAATTCACACATGGTTTGGGCGAATCTTATATAGGCTCGAAGGGATTTCAAATCCTTGGAACATGTGGTGAATCAGGCACTCTATCGACAGCACTGTTTAAGGGTTCTTCATTATTGCTGTGGCTGAGGAGTTGAAAAATGCTGTTGTTGCATGAGCTCTAAAAAGTATAGGGGTTCGCAGATAAAAAAAGAAAGAGCGAATCTTACCATAAGGTCACGTGCTATTGATGAGTTTCTAGTTTCTTCATGTCTTTAAAAACATCCCTTAATGAACCATGCCAGCTAATGCTTTACGGTGACCGTTACGAAGACGTTGTACCAAGAATCGTGCAGTAAACAAATCCGCAACCTATTCAGAGTAATATAGTGCATGTCAGCGGACATTGGGCCAATCCGAGGCCCCCGTAGTACTCATTTTCTGTTCACGTCAAATAAATCTGGGATCGCAAAGAGTAATTAAAAATACCGGTCTACGCACTGTGCATATACTGCCGTGTGAAAAAACAAAACATGTTGCATTGCTTTGCTAAGCAGGATCGATGAGCGAAAAATAAAAAAAAATCGACTGATGAGTACAGGTTTTAGCACAAAATGGGAAAAACTTCTTCGTATTATCAGTTCTTAACGCACAGTAAAAAAAAAACCACCCAGTGAAGAACGTCTGCCTAAGAATACCGGTTATCACGGAAGTTCAGCTCGAAAAGCATTGTGAAAGGAAAAAACAAACAAACTATATAACCTTGTGTTCCCGTCCGCTTGTCAAGCCCAGCCCAACATGTGGAGTTGCCTTACAAAACTAAAATAGACTTAAATTTTTTTCCAGTGTAGTTTGCGCTCGCATGTGCTGCGAGTGTGTTGAAGTGTTCATATACTTTCGCCTACTTTGTTCCTTCCAGCCTATAGCAAACTTCGGTTGCGATAGAACATCCTTGTCCCGTCTTGCTATTCGACTTGTGCTCTGAAGTTCTTCCGCGAGAATTTCCAGCCGTTAGTCGAGTTATCACCGCAGAGTGCGAACTTTTGGCCGGTTAACGTAAACAGTGCAAGTTTCTTTATGTTTTTTTCCTAACGAGTAACATCACAAGAAGCTAGCCGCCATTGAGCTCTCGCTTCGTTCCTTCCCTTGTCCAGTTACTTGTGCTCTTACTTGTCCTTTATGAAAACGCAAGTCATTGCCAATAAATGATCAGTTGTCTCGCAGAGCTATACACTATACCGTACACAGCCCATTGCACGCTTTCGCGCACATTTCACGCCTAAAAGCCTGCATCGCTTCCTGGAGTGTTCAGTTTACTTGTTTTTCTTTCTGAACTTATCTTTATTACTCTTTCCAAACTCCCTCCTATTCGAGAGCGCACGTAACTTTTCAAAAAACGTTTCCCACGAAAACAACAACACAGTTTTAAGAGCCACAGTAGATACACGTGTACAACCTGTACATCCTGGTCTATGCGGCTCGCTGTTTTTTCTTACGTTTTTCTCACACGCGCTGTTGTCTTGGCACCTTTCAACCTCAGAAAATAAATACAGCTCAACGCACCTGCGCGAGTTTTCTTCGAAGTGCTCCAGAGTGGGGGTGGGGGGTGGGGGGCTGTCTGTTCTATAGTTCACACAGGAAGTCATATCCCACGGCGTCTCTATGTTTCAACGGGCTCGCTGCTTTTCAAGGATAGCATTCGAACTCTCTGTATGAACTCTCTTCAGTTCTTGACAATACAAACGCAATGACTACTTTCGTTTTACAGAAATACGTACGCAGTGCGTCCCTTCTCCCCGCCATCTTTCCAGTGTTTGTCTTTCTAAACTGACAACCGAGTGGAGTTGACAGTCGTCCACTGCTTACCTGCCTGCCCGGCTCCCGAAAAAGTTTGGCAGAGCTTTTCGCGTCCTGGCAACGCCCGAACGGTCAGGAAGTGCCGGGTTCGTATATACACATACAGTGCAGCGAGTCGCAACCGTGTTACGGGGCTCACAGAATATGTCGCCCACTTCCGCTGCCAAAATCGATTCTTCTCAAGATTCTGTTGTTTCATTTTTAGGGGGGCGAGAAGTCGTTAGAAAAGTTCGCGAGTGAAAACAGAAAAAACAACGGTGAATGCGGCTCAAGCAGAGAACTTTTGTTTTAATAAAGGTTGTTCAAGGTGTATGTACATCGAGCTTTTTAAAGAAGTTGAGTTGTTTGTTGCGATTCATTCCTTACGTCTCCCCTCGTTTTGTGGATGTGAGAAGCGTCGAAGTGAAGTTAACGCAGTCTCTTACTTGCCAAGATGCTAGCGGCAAAACGTTTGCTGGGCGCGTGATTTTCGGGGACGCGAGCTGGTGCTCTCTTGAGAGGGAGTTTTCGTGGATATATACATTTCCCGGGAGCACTTGCGTGACTGTTCTCTCTCTTTCTTTTTTCTTTCTTAATTTTTTTTCCTGTTCACTTACTTCCTCAAGGTGTGTTGAAGGCAATTTCCGTAAGCGTCGTCCAAGTATGCTTTCGCAGCTTTCTCGAAGAAACTGAAAACGCTCCAGTCCTTCACACCAGATGCGCAACTTTCAAACTTTCGAACTGCTTTAACTTTCCTCGTATAGCTTTCTTCTTATGGGGCGAAGCCCCTAACGTATTGGGGCGTACGTCCCATGTTTGTCGTAGTGGCCACCTCTTTTTTAGTCCTTGGAATGTCCACTGGATGGCATTACTCGTATATAATGAATATATGATGAAAAGTTGTGAGATGGCGGAATTTGGAGAGTTCACTAGGTGGAAGGACGAATGGACGGAAAGACAGATGGACGTACGAACAGACGGATGGCTTAACGGACGCATGGACAGACTCACGGACGGAGGGACAGATGCATGGACGCTTCGCCCCACTCATCACCGTTCACTCCGCGGATATCCTGTGATTTTTTCGTGGGCTGTATTACACGGTAACGGTGGTCTGAAAGTGAGCATGCAGCGCACAGCGGAAACCTAGAAAGTATGGCTTCAGTAAGCATAGATGAAAATTTAGGACAGACAGACAGACAGACAGACAGACAGACAGACAGACAGACAGACAGACAGACAGACAGACAGACAGACAGACAGACAGACAGACAGACGGACAGACAGACGGACAGACAGACGGACAGACAGACAGACAGACAAAGACAGACACAGACAGACAGACAGACAGACAGACAGACAGACAGACAGACAGACAGACAGACAGACAGACAGAGACCTTTATTAAGGTCATGAGGAACACTACAGCCAAGGAGATAGAGCAGCGGGCCGCTCCCACGTCGGAACGGGTAGGCCGAGCCTCACTGCCACATCGAGTGCCCTATGGACGGCCCTGAGACAGTGCAAAAGTTTTTAATTACTGAGCGCATAGTTCCATTCCTTTTCGGTCATGCGCCGAGAACTCTGTGGCACTGCTGGGGCACGTGGTCTAACGTACATGTCGCGATTCACCGACGCACCGACGCGCGCTTATCTCCTACGCACGTTTCGGCCCACGGAGGGGGTAGATGATTGCGTGCGCGCCTATCCTTCGGTGGAGAAAAATGGTGCGCCTTCGTTCGCTTCGCTCGCTGCACACTCCCCGTTTGCGAAAATAGCACTATAAAACTTGTTAGTTTGCACTCATCTGTAGCTGCGATTACGTTTCGTGCGTTGTTTTCGTTTAAACAGTGCGTTAATTGTCAAGTCGTAAACGTTGTTAGTTCGCTCTCGTCCTGAGTGTGTTGTTTTAATGCGTCATTTGTGCGTCAGCAGCGCGTTCTACGTTTCGATCTGTTTGCCGTTCTCGGCGTTACATTCGAAGTTGTTGCTATCGCATTCATTCCTTCACCCTTGTCGTTAAGCTGTGACCTTTCATCTTCGTTTTCACACACCCACCCACCCACCCACCCACACACACACACACACACACACCCACCCACACACACACACACACACACACACACACACACACACACACACACACACACACACAACACACACACACACACACACACACACACACCTCTCTCTCTCTCTCTCTCTTTCTCTCTCTCTCTTCCTATCCCTCTGCCTAACCATAACACGAGACGACGCTGCGCGATAATGCGCCACGGGAATCGACAAGAGCGGTTGCTCGAGCTGATCTGCTGTTTTAAAAAAAAGGCAGTTTCGCAAGAGTGGTGACGCTAAGCCTGAAGGAGGTGCGGTGCTGGGCAGCCTTCTTTGTTTCTCTCTGATTTTCTTTTTTTTCTATTTTTAGCTCTTTAATATGCCGTGTTTATTCATGTTTATTCATTCATCTCTATCTCCATTTATTTCGTCCTTTTCCTTTTTTCTTCCTATTTTATTCCCGTTTTATCTCTCTGTCAACATATTTCCTTCGCTTGTTTCCTCTTCTTTTTTTTAATATGTGCCTTTGCGATCGTTACGCCAAGCGCAGTATTTTTTTTTTTTTGCTGCTGGTGATAAGTCATCATCATCAATGAACTTGAAGAAGAAGAAGAACACTTCTTGACGTTAGAGGCAATCGGAAGAGGTTTAGCTAACAGATTTTCGTCGACTTTGACAATCAACTGGCAAAAGTCCTCTATAAAGACTGACTACGAAAAAGTGACATTGTCCGAAATGTCAAGCGTAATTAGAAACTTACCCTCTTCGGCTCCTGGTCCTGACGGTATAACAGTTCCTATGATTAAAATTTTATTCCAGATATCACCCGGCGACGTCCTCAACCTTATAAACTATTCCTTAAGCAATGCCTGGATACCACATGACTGGAAAATAGCTAGAGTGATTCCCATATTAAAAAAAACAAGGGTCAGGTTTTAACATTGACAACATCAGACCAATCTCTCTAACATCTCACCTGATCAAAATTATAGAGAGAGTTCTCAATAATAGAATAAAAGTTTGGATGGCTGACAAGCTAATATTGAAACCATTTCAAATAGGTTTTCGTAGCGAATGCTCAATTTGGTGTGCTCATGCCGACTTAGAGAGCCGAATACAGCTTGCCCGAAAAAGACGACAATACGCGGTACTAGTAACACTAGACATAGCTAAAGCTTATGATAGCGTTGAGCACTCAATTTTATTGAATTCTTTACACGAATGTGACTTTCCGCGTTATATTGTTGATTGGGTAGCAGAGTTTCTAAAATCGAGAGAATTTTATTGTGCAAAGGATGGATGTCACTCATCTAAATTCAAACAGCAACGTGGAGTACCTCAAGGGGCGGTCCTATCTCCGCTGTTATTCAATGTGTTGATGAGCTCAATTCCCATTGAACGAGATATCACTGTCTACATTTATGCAGACGACATTGCATTTTTCGTTGCAGATAGTGACATTTATTCTTTGCATCAAAAATTGCAAAAGTACATGTATTCTCTTGAAATTTGGCTGCATTCAATTTCATTGTCTCTAAACATAAGTAAAAGTGCGCTCCTGGTGTTCCCTATAGCAGATTCTATTCAAATTTCAGTACTTTATAATCAGGAACCGATTCCACAAGTAGAGTCTATCAAATATTTGGGCATTATTTATAACGAGAAACTTAACTGGAGCCCTCACATAGACTATAACGTGGCAAAGGCACAACGAGCTTCAGGCTTATTGCGAAGGTTGAGCAACAGAAAATATGGGTTACGTAGACACACCTTATTAATGATATATAAAATGTACATGCGCCCAATACTCGAATTTGGGTGTATATTATTTTCGGGTGCCCCTACGTACAAAATTAAACCGTTAGTTCTATTAGAGCGAGAAGCGTTACGGTTGTGTTTGCGACTCCCCAGGTATGTCGCTATTAATGTACTATATCAGGAAGCTCGCATACCAACTATTCTTTGCCGATTCCGTATCTTAACAGTACAAACATACTTGAAATTTTACGGCTTATCAGCGAGACGGTCTGCATATGCCTTTATTAGTGACCCCGACGCCTTCTTCCTCGCTCACTGGCCACGCTTTCGTACTCCCCAGATTATTTTTGTACAAAAGAAACTTGAAAGCATAAAGGTGGATATCAGATCGGTAATTGGAACCAAAGCATTAAATCACAATATTACGATAGAATGTGATGAAATTTTTCCCCCACTATCTAAGTTTCAATCTTCGAGTTACTTAAATGACAGGTTAGAAGACTACATAGCTCATGCGGAAATAAAGAACATAATAGCCACAGACGCTTCTGTGAATAAAGAAAAGGCAGCAGTAGGAATCGTCTCAGATTACCTCGGTTGGTCATTCTCGGTAAGACTACCAGACTTCACTCCGGTTTTCGAAGCTGAGCTCCTGGCTATTATTTTAGCGCTACGAAAACTTCCTTCAAACGAAGAGAGTGCAATGATAATTACTGATTCTCTTTCGCTGTGTACTACTCTCACAGCTTCAGAACAATCAAGAGCTCTAGCGACATTACAAACATTAGTTCCACCTCATGTGAAGTTCCTGAAGTTAGTCTGGGTCCCGGGACACTGTGGCATACGGTTGAATGAAATAGCCGATTCACTATCTCGAGCCACACTTGATGGCCCTGTGATCTCGGTACTACCAGAATCGGAACACATAGTGTCGATCAGATATAGAAAATGGGCTATTTATACGGATATTATGGAAAATATTACTAAATATACGGACTATCAGCACCTAACATACCCCTGGAAACCTCAGTGGAGTCAATCTAAAAAGTTAGAAGTTATTTTAACCAAATTTCGATGTCGTGTCCCTCCATTAAACTTTTACTTGCACAGAGCTGGTCTGGCGATATCCCCCCTGTGTCCATTCTGTGAAGAAACGGAAACAATAGAGCATTACTTTATAACATGTAAAAACTATTCATTAATTAGGAAAAGACTTTTAATTGTTCCGTTTCAAGCAGTAGGTTTAAATTTAACTGCAGATAATGTTCTAAGTTTCGGTGCCTTTAGCTTGGGACATTGCCACAGGAGCGTATTCGATGCTGTATGCAATTTCATTCGAGAATCAAAGCGCATGTCATAATAATGCCTGCTTAAATATATTTCTGAAGACACTTGTCTAATTTTGAATCAAATTTGCATATTCATTTGATTGTGACCGGGTGAGATAAGCTCGATTGTCTGGTCTACTCAAAATTTCTGTCTTCCACTGCAGTATTACCTCACCTTTTCTCTTCTTGATTCAATCTTCAATTATTTGTTTAGTTTAATATTCCTTTTTAGTTAATTATTATTTTCTATTACATCATTAGTTTTTTCATTAAGGATAAACCTTTTAATATATCTCATATAGGATACTTCTAGATTTCATGGCCAATCCCCCATAGTGGGTATGTGCCAGTGCGAAGGGGCAACAACAACAACAACGACGTGAGCGCGGACTGAACATGCTGCACATGTAGCGCTACGCCAAGCTACAGTGACGACACACGATGGCTTGGCCCTCTATATTGCTCCGAACCTAGAAGTCGCACATGTGGATTGACTTTGCCCGCGTTGGTGGCTGTACGATCCGTGAGACACGTAGTGCGGCGACGCAGGAGGAAAACAAATAAACGTTTATTGCTCGAAACGTTAACGCGCTGCTATAGTCCCACTGCCTGCCTAAAGGTGGGAGGTCTGCTCATTCCAGGGACCTTCTGGCTTCCGCTGCCTTCTTGGCCCTCGCGACGAGACACCGCTGTTGCTCCTGGTCTTTGGAGGAAAAGGAGGAGGTTCGCAGAGGAGGAAAACTTTACTTCAACAGAGGAGTTTGAAGTATACGCAGGCTTTTTGGGCCCCCACACGATCCCCCTGCGCTCAATCGTTCATTTGGTGGTGCTCTATTGCTCTGGTAGCCGATCGACTGCCATTGTCTGCTCAAACGGGTTTTCTGAACATAGTAGAGTCTCCTGGTCCTTCCAGGTCTTGAGGCTTTCTAGGTTCTGTGAGGGAGTATCTGCCAAGCGGTGAAGTGAGCTCAGCCTTCCACGTTTAAAGGTCTTCGCTTCCTTGACTGCACAGGGTGCATGGCCTTCGGCGAATACCTGGAACGACCACTGAGGAAAAGAAGAAAAAGTAAATTATTGACTTCACGCGGGGATATGCAGGCATCCAACGAAAACTGAAACATTGACACTGATTTTCTCCTCTAGTAATATAACACTGATCCTGAAATCATCGCGTTAGATTTCTCTGAGTACAGTTTATCAGTGTTAACTATTTCATCGATTTACTTTAGCATCCCTTTACGTAAACGTGTGATAATAACATCTGGTATTTATCGTCCAGAACCACCATATGGTTACGAGAGGCGCCGTAGTGGAGGGCTCCGGGAATTTGGACCACCTGGTGCTCTTTAATATCACACACTACACGGGCCTCTAGCATTTCTCGTCCATCCAAGTGTGACAGCCACGGCCAGGTTTAAACACGGGGCCTTCAGGTCATCCACCATAGGAGCACCGTGACCGCTACACTACCGGGCCGGCCCCTTTACGTAAACTTATCCTCCGATGGCATATATGCTTAATACAATTCTTAACTAAATTTAGAACCATCGATTTCGCATGTTTCATGTTTTTTTTTACAACCCCTCGTCTGAATATCCGGCAAACCCAGAAGTAAGTGCAAAGCGGAAGTGCCTGGACCAGGAGCAAGAGTGTCACTCGAAGATCGTGCCAATAAAGAAAGTCATAGAATCCTTCGTGCACCGGCCTAAAACGACTACGAAGGCGAAGACCACCGAGAGTGGCTATTTTACAGTTGCAATCGATATCGACACCATACATTCTTTAGTTCACGCTCACTAATTGACTGATGCTAATTACCTCACTAGTACTATCATCATATATATGCATTGTCACGCTTTCACTAAAGTTTGTATCTATTTCTTCCCGCTTCGTGTGTTTAGAAAACGTGGTTAACGATTTAGAGTACTCGGTACTCTACTTCATTATGATTAAGTGAATGAAGAGAATGTAAAGATTGGCCCAGCACATTTCGAGTTCTTCGAAGAGAAATAAGAGTCTCACTAAATGATCGTACCAGCAAAGCTATAGTTGACAAATTGCAATACTGTTCATTGTACTTAGTGCCTATGCAGAGCCCGAGCCTATCTCCAGTTAGCTCGTTTAAGCGAATTTCATTTCCGTAAGAATTCTACGTACACAGAAGACATTCCTCTGACGCAATTTTGCACTCAAGAGATTTATGACATACCTTAATATACATGTATATGTACAATGGGATCTGTTAGTACCTGCAAGCGAAATTTCTAGCTTGCACAATGAAAATTTCGTGCAACAAGATATATATATATATATATATATATATATATATATATATATATATATATATATATATATATATCATACTAAAAGCAAGCTTCATTGAAATGGCAATCACTACCCTACCTTCTCAGATTGAAGGCAAGGAATGTTAAGGAAAAAATTATTTACACTTTGTACAGAGCTTATGTATTGCGTGACGAATCAGTATTCAGGAATACATTCACATTTTCACAGTTGAACATCCCATCACCAAAACACAAAAACTAACATGTTCACATAGAACAAACAGCAGAAATCATATCAGCGAATAATAACAAATGCATATAACTCACACCAGACGCTATAGGGAAAGGGTGAAATGGGTAGGTGCACATACTTTTCCACAGTATATAAATATCAACTTCGTAGTAGAATCACCAGGGCATGTTATAACAAGGTGGCGTACACAGTTCAAAAGAAAGGAGGCAATGGACAGTGTGTTTAGAAAAAATGTTTAACAATTTCGAGTACTTCGTACTCAACTATGGGAGAGCACTGAGCCGTCCCGCTAAAATAATAAAACGTTTTGAAGAAACATTAGGAGACGATGGACAGTCTGGATAACTTTATTGATATTCTGTGGTGTACCGAAATTTGATATTAACAACACTTAAGTCTCACTAATACCGCCAGCAAGGGGCCCATTTTGCGCTAGAATGATTGTCGTCTTTTTTGATGCACCATAAAGGTGGTGAATATGAAGACGACTATTAAAATCAGTTGTGCACGTAGCTTATTTCTGTTAACCTCCAATTGGTGATGCTTGATATCCAAACCGCTCTAGGCCTAGACATTTTCTCTGAAATCACCGGCCACTGTAACTTGAAGTGACACTTATGAGAAAGAGAATAACTGTAATAAACATGTAAGAGAAAAAAAAACACACACACAGCATATCCACGGAGCTAATAATGAGGAGTGGGGCGAAGCATCCGTCCGTCCGTCCATGCTTCACTCTGTCTATTCATTCGTTCTTGCTTCCCTACGCCCATGACTCCATCCATGGGTCCATAAGTCCGTCCATGTTTCCGACCATCCAACCACCCGTGCATTCGTGCCTCAGTCCATGTGGCCATACGTCCATGCGTGCGGATGGACGGACAGACAGACGTACAAGCCCGCCGGCTCGAAACAACCCCTGTTTACCAATTTTTTTTTCATCGCAAGCTTCCATTTTACCCTTCCTGTCGCATCTGGATATTTACTACAAGGTTACGGTGGCCTACTCTGCAGCCCCGCCCCCCTCACCAGCCACTTTCTCTTATTCTAGACTGTATACAACACTATGCTATCATTTCGTCCTATCTCTATTGTTCTTTGTCTCTCTAGTTGTTTCGATTTCTCCAATTGTCTCCCTTTCCTGGCGCTTATTTCTCTCTTCCTTTTCTTTCGGTTTCTCTTTGTCGTTTTCTCGTTCTCTCGCTCAAAGTAACGCAGCCGCATGGTTCCCGTAAATGCTGGTCCGGCTGGCGTACCCGGATATCTGAATAATTGTGACGCTCTCGTTTCAAGCGTGGGTACGCGGGTTTGAATCCCGAAAATTAGTTTTGTTTTCTGTATTATTTCTCGCCCACCTCTCCTTTCCTCCTACCTTTCCATCTTCAGCGCGTTTTCAGGCGATGCCAGATTCCCCACGAAGTAGAGGGGCCCTTTATTGTGATGATAGTTTTAGCAACGCCGACTAAATTTCAAGGCCGAAAGGCTGCCGCAGTGATTTCAGAGGTTGGGGGCCCAGTTGCCCAACTGAGCATGCTCAGTAAGATATTTTTTTCACATCTTTTGTTCGGCCCAATCAAGCCGCAGCAGCTGCGAGAGCGGGAGCGTTGGTTCTAAAACGCGAACGAAACACAGGCTCTCCACCGCGTTCGCGGCGTAACTGGGCCCCCAACCTTTGGCGTCACTGCGGCAGCCTTTCGGCCTTGAAATTTAGTCGGCGTTGGTTTTGGGCGCACAAGTTTTTTTTTTCCTTCTTTGGCATAAATAGCTCCACTGTTCAGAAGAAGCCCAACACAAAGCCCACGGGAAAAAGTTCTATTTGCACCGAAAAACACTGCGGGGTGACAAAAGGATCCCCCTTCTGATTGACACTATCCCTTTTATAACACCTGAACCAAGTAATCTGCACGGCACCTTGGAAGCGAAGCAATAATACCAATCACCATAATATTTACTTCATGCACTTCCACACAAACAGACAAAAAAAATCGTGATCGGTAGACAGCGGTGCGGCTGACAAACAGAGGTCCCACTCGACGACGGCTCGTGTGTCGGCCAGCAACATTACATCGCGTGTTCGCGGCGTGGACGTTGCAGAACTGTGTGCAACCGGCCAACGGCATGACTCACAACCACACCTCGATCATCGCCCGCTTTTTGCCAACATAGCTCACGCGCTCTGCTTAACGTTTCAACGAAGGATAACAAACGCACGAACAAAGAACGAGCCTGTACCGGCCGTCATTTAGAAGCATCGATTAGTGCCTTATTCGCCGACTGCGGTTCCCGACAGCCTCTTTCAGTAAGTCGCCTTGGACGTGTCTCATGCCATTGAAATCGACAGTCGCGATAAACATACGAACTGGGATGACAGAAGAAGGGGAGGTTAAAGATCTTTATTAACGGTATGGAATGACATGACACGGGAGTTCGTATTGCGTGCCCCTTTTTATGTAAGCCGCAAGCAATCACCAAACATATCGTGCGTGCTCTCTGGGATCTATAATTCATTGATTTTCGTGCAGAGTAAGCACGGACATCGTATATTGTTAAATATATACACGAGGTGTATTGCAACGTTTGACCAAGCGGGACAATGGCTTGTCAAGAGCGGTCACGCAACGCGCGCGTGGCTTGCGGACGTTGTATGCTCAGAGTCCGACGTCTTTGTCACCGTGTGCAATAGGAAAATAATGAAGAAAAAAAAGGAGGGGGAGAAGTTTGAAGTTTCGCGTCGAGTTAAAATTGAAGCCGCTTCGGAGGTTGTCTTTCTACTGGCGTGCAGACAAGTGATGGAAATTTTGGTGCTCAGTTAGACCTCGACCTAACGAAGATGGTAAAATCATAAACTTCAATTTTTAGCAGAAGTTTGCCAAAATACAAAAAAAAAAAAACTTACAGCCGCCAAAAGGCTTCCTCGTTTTCTCTTTCTCATTTTTGCACTTGAAGTAGTGGGGATGTTTGAATGAGATGACACAAAAAAAAAAACTAATTTAAATACGCAAAAATATCTTTTTCCTTCAAGATCCTGTGATCTCGTGGACTTGAATCAGCGCCAGCGAAGAATACTTCTTCTCAGCGTCGAAACGGCACGCGAATGAGTGTGTGCCGAGTTCTCCTTCAGCAAAAAGGGAGGTTTATTGCAGCACCCCGCCCCCACACCCTCCCCCATCCCTTTAATGTCAATGTCTGGGGCTGGTTGTGCACCCTACCCCTACCCTGTCCTCCTCCCCTGAGCATTCATGCACGTTTGAATCCGAAAGCAATGCAAGTCCAGCAAGCTGTTGTGATACTGGATAAACGTTCGCTAAAACCACTTGCAACTAAACCATTTGGCCATTGGTCAAAGGAGAAGTTTCAGGTTATCGCCCCAGTCTTTGACTGCGGTTGCAGTTCGCTGTATTGAAATGGCGGAAAACACGTTTCGTTATATTGAGCGTCAAAGTACATGATGTTGCAAAGACATGTAGTTGTCATACGTGAGAGGCCCCTTTATATATAGACCTCCGCTATACAGAAGTTTTCTATACCGAGCTTCAAACCGTTAATTGTACATAACTATCGCTGTGCCAATTTTCCTACAAAACTGGCTTTCCATATAGCTTACTCGCAACGTAGCCGGCGCAGCTTCTTCAAACGACATTATCTTAACGTACAGTCAGCGTCAAATCAAACGCGTACAGAGGGAGGCATTCGCAATGGTACAGTGTGCACCGTCCAGTAATAGCAATATACATGCGCAACACTGCCAAACCATACTTATGCGCGCATGTCGATGGTGGTGACTGAACGGCGCGCTGAAGATCGTTTCTATTGCAGGTCTGCTGTTCGCGCTTCATTTGACGCCATTTGCCCTTCATGACGTGTTTACGTCAGCAACAGGTCAAGCATGAACACGAGGTCAATGCGGTGTATGTACTGCGGCGGTTAAATTGCCCCCTATAGTTATGCACGTGGTTGACGCATTGTTGTCAACTGTGCCTGAATAACGTTGGCGCAAAACTGTGTGCTACGTACGTACTTATGGCAAGCACGTGACTATACGAGACAAGCTTTCCACCATGCCAGCATACCTTAACATGGCGAATGCAGTGACGTCAGACCCCTGGTTTCTATATCGACATTCACTACTCAATATTTGAAGGACAGAACCTTCTTCGTTCAGACAGAAGATGGCGCAACAAGGCAACATCATATTATCGCGGCGTACCTCAAGGTGGGGTCCTAAGCCCCATACTTTTCAACCTTGCGCTCATCGGCCTCGTTGACGTCCTGCCACACTCCGTACATCTGTCGATATACGCGGACGACATCTGCATCTGGGCATCAGGGGTCACGCGTCTAGACGTACGAGCCAGCCTTCAGACAGCGGCTACACTGACGTCAAACTACCTTCAAGGACGAGGACTGGAGCTGTCATATGAGAAATGCTCACTAGTTGCGTTTACGCGCAAGACAATGACGCCATATCGCATCAGAATTACTGGGAATAATTCCGCATCAGAACTCCTGGGAGTAATAATAGATCGTGACTTGTCTTGGAGCCCTCATATCGCTTACATGAAGAAGAAACTGACCATGATCACCACGTCGTAAAGTTTCTTGCGGGAAAATCATGGGGTGCATCGGTACGAGTCATGCTTCAACTGTATGCTGCACTTTTTCTTGGCTTCATGCGCTACAGCCTACGTGTGCTTGGCAAGGCCCGTATAACAAACGTACACGTCCTCCAGTCATTACAAGCTCAAGCACTGAGAATATGCTTCGGGCTGCCGAGATGCGCATCCTCAGCAGCGACTGTCGCAATAGCTCATGAACACCCTGTCACAACCTACATTCGTGTCGATGCTTTAAGAACGCACATAAGACATGCCATCCGGATTCCATCGCATCACCTCGCCTCCCTTCAGGCCACGCTCTGCGTTCTGCTCTATTATTGCCCCACATCGCACGGTGACTCCCACGAACTTCACGCACGCAGCAAGACCGTCGTTACCATTGTGGAGTCTACATCCACTGGAAGCCCCGACAACCGTCTCAGGAATGCAAAAGAAGAAAAATTTGTCAAATTTGGCCCTTAAACAAACAACATTACTGTTTGTGCATGAGAAACAAAGTGGATGCATTCACATTTACACGGATGGGTCGGTCACTTCGACAAGTTCAACAGGCGCAGTGGTAATTCCGGAGAAATCCATCACGATAAAGTTCAGGACCTCGCATCTGACATCATCCATGGCGGCAGAACTCGCCGCCATTCGTGCCGCTCTGGAGTTCCTAGTTGAAGAACCGCAACAGACATGGTCAATATTCTCCGACTCCAAAGCAGCTCTCTAGGGCATTGCCTCGCCATATCGTCATGGACCAAACGAACAGCTAATTGCTGAAATACGACTGCTTCATCACCGGGCTATAGAGAAACTACATGACATAGCGTATCAATGGATACCAGGCCACTGCAGCATTGATGGAAACGACCGTGCAGATGAAGCAGCCCGAACTGCTCATGATGATGCCCCTTGTGTAGCTATACCATTATCAAGAACGGACGCCGCTGCAAGGCTTCGATCACTTACACGAGAACTGACACTCGCTCAGTTGAATTCACCGGCAATCACCAACGTCCGCCTTCATAATTTGGACCCACACCTACAACTCCGTCTTCCATCAGGAATAACCAGAGCAGAGGAGACACTTTTGTGCCGTCTGTGAATTGGGGTGGCCTTTACGAATGCTTATTCGTTTCGAATCGGAATGGTCAGCAGCCCGACATGTGACAACTGTGGCTGCGCAGACTTTCTCCCATCTTCTCTGTGAGTGTCCTCGCTTCAGCGTGCCAAGAAAAAAACTGTCGAAAGCTTTAGATAGAATAGACAATCGCTAATTGTCGGAAGAAATTGTATTAGGACACTGGCCGAGACCATCCTCTGCACGCAAGGCATTGAGAGCGTTGTTGCGCTTTCTGCGGGCAAGTGGTCTTAGAGACAGACTGTAAGCAGCGTCGTGGATCATCTGATGACCTTCTCTCTCCTTTTTTCACAATGTCTCTTTTCTCTCATCCTTTATCCCCCTTGCCCTCTTCCCCAGTACAGGGTAGCCAGCCGGTCTGAGAACTGGCTAACCTCCCTGTCCTTCCTCATTTATTCCTCCTCCTCCTCCTTTCACTACTCAATTCTCCTGCTCAACTTGAGAAAAGTCGATGGCAACGCCACTGTTCGGTCAAAAAGTGGACACCGTCCAATAACCGACGGCAATTTTCAAAAAACGCTGAGTCATATTCAATCATGAAGACGCTCTACTGAGATCGCTCTACTGAGGTTACTCTAGCGAAGGTTGAACTTCAAGTCGAGGATTCAGAATACGAGGGTCACAAATACACCATCTTCAACTAAAACGGTACCATTAGCAATGCGAAACAGCGCATGCGTCGGTTTCAGGTTACGTCCATCCACGGGAACCTTGCCCGATTTTAACGCGTCCTTGCAAGGGGAGCGAATCATGAATTCACCGTAGTTTCTTTGGCTGTTACTCGTCCCCAACTCTTGCTGAAGCACGCCACGCGGGTTGATTTCCACGCCATGCGAGAGCACATGCGTTCATCGCGTGTCTGCAGAATCTAGTTCCCCAACGAAATCACGTGATTGCTGAGAGAGTGTAAGGAGGAAAGGCCACAGCCTCTTACACAGCCACTTACGCAGGCCCGCACGCGCTAGGGCCTGCCAGAACGTTCTTACTAGGATGCAAGGCATTGGTTATCGCGCGTCCACAAAATCTCGTTCCCCGACGACATCACGTGATTGCTGAGAGAGTGTAGCGAAAGGCCACAGCCTCTTACGCAGGCCGCACGCGCTAGCGCATGCCAGAACGTTCTCACTAGGATACAACCCGTTGGTTATCGCGCATCTGCCGAATCTCGTTCGCCCACGCCATCACGTGATTGCTGAGAGAGTGAAAAGGGGAGAGGCCACGGCGTCTTACCCATCCCCTTACACAGACAGGAGAACGCCCTGACGTGTGACCAAGTTCTCGTAGGGCTTCGGCCAGCTGTTGTGCATGCGTAGGTAAGGGTGGTTGCGCACATGAGATTGAGTTTCGCCATAGGCTGGCTCGCATCTAAAACACACCGCGCTGCGTGAAAAGTGTGACCCGAAAAAAAAAATGACGAAGCGCTTCTTCCTTTGTCTATAGCGTTAGCAGCGTTTAATTCTTATGTTGTACGTCATTACATGTACCGGGAATTAATTCACTGCCTCTTGGTTCCGCAGTCATTATATAATCTTCATTTTATTTTTGCTTTGTTATTTTGGCTACGAGGCTTACGCATTGTTTGCTGCTCTGGTGGTCATTCATAATGTATAGTTTCATTTAGTGTACATTCTATCCATTTACTTACTGACTACGAAATTTACCATACTTTGTTGTTTTGGTGGTTATTATCAATGTCTGTAGTTTGACTTCTTGAACAATGTACTTCTACTCTGTACCTCTCAACTCACTCTTTGTAACAGCCTGCTCTGTAACAGCCTAACAGACTCTGTGTCATCTCTGTGTCGTCGTTTTGTTTTCGCGCTATAATTATCCGTCGTCATGCCATACCAACTAGCCCAACCTGCCACACTCCATCACACCATCGCGTTGCGACTGCTGCAACCGCATGTCGGAGACAAAGTGTCTTGGTTACTTGAATAGAAACTATCGCATTCCTACCAACGAATTTTTAATAAAAGTTTATAAGTACGTCGACGACAACATGCCAATTTATTACTGGCTTGCGCGACATAAGGAAGCCACAAAGGCCTTTCACAACCTTCTTTTCGTTCCCCGCCGCGGTGGTCTCGTGGCTAAGGTACTCGGCTGCTGACCCGCAGGTGGCGGGATCGAATCCCGGCTGCGGCAGCTGCATTTCCGATGGAGGCGCAAATGCTGTAGGCCTGTGTGCTCAGATTTGGGTGCACGTTAAAGAACCCCAGGTGATCGAAATTTCCGGAGCCCTCCACTACGGCGTCTCTCATGATCATATGGTGGTTTTGGGACGTTAAACCCCACATATCAATCAATCAACCTTCTTTTTGCGCGCAATCTTTAGTTTCACTGTGACAGGGTGCCCAGAAGCGTAGTATACGACGGCTACGACGCACTTTGCATGACGATTTCACATTGCATCAAGTGACCACAATTAACACAAGCACCGTCGAAAAATCAAAATTAACCTTCGATAACGAGATTTACGACAAAAAATTACGACAGAACTCTCACTGTCCACGGGAGAGGCGAATGTGTATATAAAAGGAGGTAGATACCTTGCATTTCTTGAAGTACGCAGGGATAACAAACATCGAGAGCGAATTGCAACCAAAGCGAGGACCAGGGGCGCAGCCATGTTTCCGCGAATCGCCACGCTATCTTCCGGGCGACAAGCCATGTTTTGTAGTTTCCCAGAAACGAGCGAAGCGACAAGCTGCAGCCACGGATGGGCCTCCGCGACAGCGAATCCTGTCGCTAGAAAATTGTGTGCTTGTAGTAAGGGCTTGAGAACGGAGCCTTCTTACTGGCCCTGGTCATGTTTGCATGATTTTTTTTAGGGATAAGTTTCCTCGTAGTCTAGCCTTGTCTTGCAACAGGCGTAACGGGCAGTATCAGGCAAACGACAGAAAGATAGACAGACGGACGGACAGACGAACGCACGGACACACGGATGGAAAGACGCACGGATAGACAGACAGACAGACAGACAGACAGACAGACAGACAGACATACGGATGGACGGACAGACAAACAGACAGACAGATAGACGGACGGACGGACGGACAGAAAGACAGACGGACGGACGGAAGGACAGACAGACAGACAGACAGACAGACAGCCAGACAGACAGACAGACAGACAGACAGACAGACAGACAGACATACGGATGGACGGACAGACAAACAGACAGACAGATAGACGGACGGACGGACGGACAGAAAGACAGACGGACGGACGGAAGGACAGACAGACAGACAGACAGACAGACAGACAGCCAGACAGACAGACAGACAGACAGACAGACAGACAGACAGACAGACAGACAGACAGACGAACACTTCGCCCCACTCATCATCATTCACTGCGTGGATATGCTCTGCTTTTCTGCCTAATTCACCTCAGCGCTAGAAATGTATCAAAGGTCAGATAAAGCTACAGCTTTGAATGAAGCAGCAATGGAGCAACCTCGTCCGTCCGGGGACGGCAGCGTCTTTCTATTAAAGTTTTACCAATGTGTATAACACGACATTCCAAGACATAAAGGATCTCGTTGCCGTAGCTACAGCAACCGGCGCTTCTCCGTACGAGTGACTTCAGTGACAAGCAGTCACGTATGTGGCTCGGTGCGTGCTATCACAACTGCAGAACGGGCATGATGCAGCGTTTTCGACGGTCTGCCGCATGATCTACTTTCGCCGCAACGCTTAATCATTCCAGATATCGCGCGAAGCGCCGGTTGCTGTAGCAACTGAAGATAAAACCATTCTTTCCGTTCTTTGAAGTTTCGCGGTATACTGCCAATAGACCGACGTGCGCTGCAGTCGGCGAACGGACGGTTGCCGGAGTCGGATACACCACACCGTCTGCGTTGTGCCATGGCGCTTTGAAATCAAGCCGTGAAGTGCCCCCCCTAAAATGTGTAATCGAGACTACGCAAGACTGAGGTAACACCTCCGACCATTGGTCTTGTGTGGACTGTGCCGTACAAAGCATCAACACCTTGCAGCGCGGCCTGACAGGACGTACACTGCTGCTGCCGGTTCCTCGGTGCTATGCGTTGTTCGCGTGCTACATGGCCAGTATACTGCGAGTACTGTACGTATTTCGCGATACGACGAAGTCCACAGCCACGCCGACGTCAACGGACGTACTGCAGTGGGCTTCTAGTGACTGACGGACGCATCACCAAGTATACGGTGAGTGTAAGTGGCAGATTCAGCTTCATAAAACGAGTTCCTGTTTCTCTTCAATCACATTCTTTAGATCAAAGCTGGAATGCGTGAAGCCGCGCGGTACGCTTGTATACCGCAGGCGCGGTACTTTGTCACCGCAGTATAGCCTTCACAAGCTCATGTCCTCGATTCACGTCCCAGACGAAGTGTAAATCGGTACGTGGCACGAGAAAATAATATTGGTAATTTTATCCATCCGGGTAGGAACTCGACGGCTCATGAATGGCATGTACAGCCCTCAGCATTTTTGATAATATCGTGCGAGCGTAGACCGCAGGCAGTACCAGCACCTTACAACTTCGATATAGTCAGCGAGACCAGCAACAATACGCGCAGGTGCACAAAGCAGCGCTGGCGCAACCGTCGTCTGTCAGGCTGTTTCTTTGAAGATGAAACGCTCCCTTTCTTCACGTTAAAGGTACCCGGAATGCGCTGAATCGCGGATAGAAACGTCGCGAACATTTTGCGTTTTTTTTTTTTCTATTCCCACGTTTACGTTCAGCAGCATGCGCTGCTGTCAATACTAGCACCTCCTTTAGGTGGAATAAACTTGACGAAGACCGTGCGGTACATTTTTTTGCAGTTTATTACTTTTTGAATACTTTTTATTCCGAAATACTCTGCGCATTAACTATGAGCGGTTCCTTTGACTGTAATCACTGGATATGTCTACTTTTAAGTTCTATTATTTCCAAAAACAAGGTACAAAATCCAAGATATACAGACGAGGGTCCCGGAGCCAGAGACTTTAGTCGGACCCTCGGTTTGTCTATACAAATTGACGGTAAAATTTATACAGAGCAACAGAAATTCTTACAATATACAGACATCAAAATGCACTTTTATATCACAAATCAAGCCAAAACACGCAACATGGTATAAAAAGAACGAAGAACAAACGAGTTAAACAGGTAAACGACCACAAGTAAGGTTATTGAAAAAATTATTTTTGGCGGACTTTTTGAACAAAGGAATTGAAGTGCAACGCTTAATGCTAGAAGGTGACGCATTCCAAAAGGATGTCGCACTGAAAGCGGAAGTTTTTTGCCCATAATTAGTAAAGAAAACATGAATAATTATTAGTGAAAGAAGTAAAATAACATGAATAATTAATAAGATAACATGAATCAGTAGAACACTGCCGGTTTAAGATGTGCGCATGGTTTTGTTCACACCCCTTTTGTTGTCCTACTTCTGTTAATCTAAAGAGGCTAATACAGTCATTGTGGTGGTCGGGCATCGTCCTGAAGGGAACAGCGTGGCAGACGACGCTTGCTCTAGCGCTGCTTTGCGAGCCTGCGCGTACTGTTACTGGTCTCGTAGATTATCGGCCGCTTCCATAGAAGGCGCTAATGTGTACTGCCTGCGGTCGACGCTCGCGCTATATTATAAAACTGCCGGAGGCTGTACAGGCGTGAGCATAAGAATGCAGACCACGCCCCGCCGCGGTGGTCTAGTGGCTAAGGTACTCGGCTACTGACCCGCAGGTCACGGGTTCAATTCCCGGCTGCGGCGGCTGCATTTCCGATGGAGGCGGAAATGTTGTAGGCCCGTGTGCTCAGATTTGGGTGCACGTTAAAGAACCCCAGGAGGTTTAAATTTCCGGAGCCCTCCACTACGGCGTCTCTCATAATCATATTGTGGTTTTGGGACGTTAAACCACACATATCAATCAATCTGTGACTGTAATCGCGAGAAATATCAAGAGAACACGAATCAGTAGATCACTGGCGGTTTAAGATGTGCGCGTGGTTTTGTTCACATCCCTTTTGTTTTCCTCTTTCTTTTAATCTAAAGAGACTAATACAGTCATTGTGGTGGTCGGGCATCGTCCTGAAGGGAACACCGTGGCAGACGACGCTTGCTCTAGCGCTGCTTTGTGAGCCTTTGCGTACTGTTACTGGTCTCGTATATAGATTATCGGCGTTTCTAAGGAAGGTGCTAATGTGTACTGCCTGCGGTCGGCGCTCGCGCGATATTATTAAAACTGCCGGATGCTGTACAGGCGTGAGCCTAAGAATGCAGACCACGAGATGGAGTGGCCGAATAAAGCCCCTGGGTACTTTTAGGAAAGTACCGCCATTCCGAGCCGTCGCACCCACCTCTCGGGCCGCCACGAACATCGCGCGTGTTATCAGCGTGACATTGTATTCTTGATAAGAAAGTGGCGCGAGCCTCTGTTGCTGTGCGCATGCGAGACCCATCGTATCATTTGGCATCTCATGTCACTCCCCGATACGCTCGTAGCCAAAACGACACCTCATTGTCACTGTGTTTCTCCATGAAATTCGTGCCATTTTTCAAAAGACGACAGTCTTTTTTTATTCTTATTTTTCTTACGCATAGCGGCTCCAATGGCACCGGTTCCAGCACCGGGCTAGCGTCGTTATTAATGCCGGATGGTTAGCATAACTAAGCGTATAGCTGCAGCCACACAAAACCTGATGAATCGAAGCAAACAAAATTACGTTTTCTCAGCCCAGCTTTCATTTGTAGCACTGCGGTGGTCTGGTTGCTAAGGTGCTTTGGCAGCTGTATAGAGGCTCGTGGGGAAGTCGACTTGGATTAATTGGCCGCAAAAAGGTTTGCCTTTTTATTTTTGGCCGAGTTTGCTCGGCTAAATAAATGATAGCGTGATCAATTATGCTCTATTGGATTTGGCTGAACGTGTACTTGACCCATCTGTGCGCGTCTTAGCTTTACTAGCATAACATAAAAATACCAAGCTGAATTGAGCTTAACTGAACTTATTTACTCACGAATTTTTTAGCTGATACGGTGCTCAACTAAGCTGGGTTATATTCGACTACACTTACATTTACTGAACCACCGCGATAAAGACAAGCTGAGCTGAGAAAACTTAATTTTATGGGCTTGGCCTCATCAGGTTTTGCGAGGCTGGCTGCGCTTAGTTATGCTAATCAATCAGCATAGATAACTACGCGAGCCTGGCGCTAGAACCGTCGCAGTCGCTACATAAAAAAAAAGTGGCACACATTTGATGCAACAAAGACTGCAACACGGAGGGGTCGTTTTGACTACGAGCGCGTCGGAGAGATAGACATGACAGGCCGACTGATACGACGGGCCGCGCATGCGCACCGCAGCAGGAGTCTCGTCGTCAGATAGCGCATCGATGCCTTCTGCCACGCGATTACGTGGTCTGCCCAGTTATGCTAACACCTGCATATATGACATGTGTGCCATGAATGCTATAAATGGCATGTATCTATGGCATAAAAGTGACATAAATGCCTTTGAAGTGAATTTGTGAGATAGGTAACCTTATTTTATTTTCCTTATCTTCATCTATGCAGTGCAAGGCATTACAAAACACGTATTACAAGACGTATTACAAGCCTTCGATATGAACAAACTGGTCCCAGTCACCGCCTAACTAACACTTACTAGCGTAGTGGGACGAGAACCTCGTGACGTCACGTCATTGTTATATATGAGTGCATCGCATGCTGGTTCTGCATACTCACACACAAACACCCAATAACGTTCCACTGTTCCACTTCAGAGCAAGTTAACTTGCTCTGAAGTAAGTTAATCGCCGTGTGATCATAAAACACTGACGTCATCTGAGCCGCCGTGCCGTGTTGGGCGTCTATGACGCCACGGGCAAGCTGTCGATAGCCGACCAGCATGACGGCGCTTTCTGTGTATGTGTCACAGCCGCTCACAGCTGACGGCTGCGCGGATGAGGGCTTGGAAGTCAATTGACGTCACCGTTGAGGGCGAGGTGCCGCTTGGCGTTGCGTAACGGTATCGGTACTTTTCGATGACAATGATTGGTACATGAAGTTGAGGAGGGCAGGGTGCAGTAACTTACGTCATGCCACTTATGGAGGCCCTTGCAATTCTTCTATAGCACAATTACTGAGCAAGGACCGAGAACGGCTGGCTACTCGCACAAGCGGTATTAGTTTCTAATTACAATTGACTCTCATATCTGGAACACACTTCTGCATCATGCACCGTGCACAATATTCCTTAGTTCAGGAACCAAGGCTTCGAAACTGTGCTTCGAAATTAGCCTATTCGCTTTTCTCGATGACTTTCCAGAATGAATGAAAGAAAACAAAAAAAAAAATGCCATGCGAGCAGTCTATCGCGTTTCTGCAGCTCAGCACTGTCCATTTATTTGTCCAGTATGGAGCACCAAAAGGTCGTCTCATTGGTGACCAACAGTCGGAACAAACAAAATAAGTGGCAGCAAGCATGGCAGACGAAAAAAAAGAATCAACAGGAGACACATGGACATGCATGAAGCACCACAAATATCGGGTGACCCGCTCCGTTTAGGTGCGAACGATACGAGACGATCTCGAAGGGGTCGTGGCGGGTGGCTTCTTCAAAGGTGCCCTCTTGATAAATGGTCCCGACGAGGCCTCTTCGTGGTGGCCAAGACGCTCCAGACGAGAAGCGCAGGAGGAGGGACGGTTACGAAATAGAAACGACGGAGAGGATAAAACGAGGGCTTGTCCGTATAATACTGAGGTGTCTTTCTCGTGGTAGAAGTAATCAGATTCCGTGGCCTTTTTTTTTTTTTTCGTTCACAAGAGAGAGAGAGAGAGAAGCGACGGCACGGAGCGACCCGCGGTGGGTATCCATGAACGCTGCAATGGCTTACCAGCTCGTAACACCGGTCTTGGCACTTCATCCATCAACGTTTACTCCCACTCCGTATGTGGGAGGGGTAAAAAACAAAAGAAAAAAAAACGAACGTCTGTGGACGCGTGTGCGAAAGAACTCGTTCGTTCTATAGGCGGCGCGTTGTGAAATAAACCCCCACGGCGGCCATCGCGAAATGCGCGAGCAAAAAGCGGCGAGTTACAAACGATCTGAACTCGTCGCCAGCCGTTTTTTTTTGGAGTGAGAACTGCGCCGGGGCCTTGTTTAATGAGCGAGATGGGAAGGTGTGTCGTTTCTGGCGTGGTTACTAACAAGGCGCGCCTTCGCGATATGTCGTTGTGCTGAGTGGAATTAGAATCGCCGCTTCCGTCCCGAGGGTCGCCTTTTTTTTTTTTTTTCAGTCGATACCTCCTTACGTACTGCTGAAACAGACACGCAGATATGTGCAGGGTTTCACAGCATTATACTGTCTGTCCTCTGTCGGAAATCCGCAATGCGCTGTTCACGATCGAAGTGAATAGATATGTTTAAATGTGTTCGGAATGTGTTCGTATAGTATTGGTCATTGCTATGCGTATGTACAAGCCCGTGTCCCCTGTATGACTTCACATTCTACGCCCCTGTTTTCCTTCCCACTGAAAACGTGCGTAAAAGAAACGATAAGCTCGAGTAGTGGTGTACTGTCAAAAGTTTGGTTTGGTTTGCTTTATTCAAGGCGAAAATTGAACAAGATTGCCTTGGGGGACACGACTAAAGGCTAAGTAAAAGCCTGACTTGGTTGTGCCACGCTGGCAGCAAAAGCAGAAAGATACCGCAAGTACAGTACTCAGAAAATTACAACATCACGTGTTATCTTACACGGGCACCATAGTCGAACAGGAACTGCCAGAAGTGTGAATAAAAGAATAGAAATATAAACAGTCCTATATTCGAGTGGTGGCAAATACAAACAAATGCATGTTTTCTATCAAATAAATTAACAAGAGACATCTTGACTAGGAAATCGAGTTGCTCTACAAGACAAATTAGAGTATAATAAACAACAGGCAAAAGGACAATAATGAACAAGGTGCAACGAATACAAAAACATCATTAACTACTAATTTCAAAAATCAAGAAAAGCATCGCTTTCATCCACTAGGAACTCTTTCGTTATTTTTTTTAAATGATCTAGCTGAAGTTCCGTCTTCAAGTAAAAGTAATATATTTGGGTGTTTGTTTAGAATGTTTGCAATTTGTGACGCTAATGTTTGGTCACCGTAGTTCGTGCGTGATCTATATTTGTATATTAGGCACGTTGTTTAGCGTAAGCATGCATACCATAAATTGCGTGTTAGTTAGCCATGACCCTAAACCAAACGCGTGCCTATAATCGTCAGCCTGCTTGTCCCGCGACTCTCAGCACGCGGCAGCTGCTGCAGCCTATGAGATCACAATTAAGCTATCGGACTAAAAGACCTTGACCAATAGTTTGTAAACTGTGTAAGATTGGGCAAGCTTTTGCAGGGGACACAACGTGAAACGGCACATCAGATTCGAATACTATAACACTGCGACGTTATACTGCAATACTCAAGCCATGTCTGCGCTGGGATATAAGCAACGTTAAACCCGGCATTCCGGAATGTTTGGGAGGCCCTATTATAGGACACGTATGCAGATGGCACACCGGTCGCATAGATAAGAGGCCTGTGTGAATGGGGTGTAATGGAATTCAACTTTATTTGCACCATTGCTGGAGAGCACGGTGGAAAATACATTGACGAAAAAGGCCGCTCGAGGTGTCTCAATTTGTTGGTCTTCCGGTTAACACAGCCGACCGGGCGTACATTCACGCTCCGCGGAGCATGCGGAGCGTTTACATACGCTCTGCATTATTGGGTAACGTTGCGGACAAATGATTGATTTAGGTGCACTCCATCGATGCCCAGATGCTTAGCCATCGTCAGCCTATACGTATACTGCGCGGGTTCCGGCTTGGCCCTTTTTTTTTTTCGCATCTGCAAAGCCGAGACTTTCTTGGCAATCACAGACTCCTTCGTGTAGCGAACCTTCCCCGAGTAAAAGTAAGCAAACAACCAAGCCAAATGAGCGTTGTCAGTGCGTGGCCGCAGCAAAAGCTTGCTTATATAACCGCGCGTGCATGCCGCACCATATAAATAAGTGCGCATCTCTTTGCCGATAAACAAGTGTTCCTATATAGGCTCAGGCCAGACACATCGCGGAGGCCCTCCCGTCTGGATGAACGCATTTCCAACGGTCTGTTCTTTTGTTTCTGCCCATATGTCAGACAGAAGCTACGATGGGCAAGGACGTCCTGATAGCAACGAGATGTACACACATGCGGTGGCCATGGCTCTGTCTATCATCTTCGCGTATCACGCCTTTGCCGACTGTTTCGATCTCGGACAGTCCGATGATTATGTCTTTAGACACAGCTGCTAACTTATCACCCAGTCGTATACAGGCAGCCGAGCGGCATAACGTATGTAAGACGAAATCTCCGCGAACTCGTCGTCAATATATTGAGTTCCTCGTGTGGTGTGTGTGTCGTGTGTAGCAGTCTCGCTGTGCGTGCGTAGTTGAAGCGAGAAAGATTTACGTTAAGCGTGCTTACCGCGAAAAGCGTAGCCGGCGAGCGTGGCTCGTCTATATGCTAGTGTGGCTCGCCATGCCCGCTGCGATGCCGGACAGAGCACTGGACCGGCTGTATTATACGCCTTCGCTGCATGGCGAACGCGAGACCACTCCTTCGAACATCGAGTAAATCGCCACTGTCCATGTCTTTCTCGTTGTAGTTCCGGTGAAAGGCAATCTCGGGTCGGGAGAAGCGACTTGTATCAACACACCCGATTGCACGCGACGGGAGCCGATGTGATGGGATGGGAGTCTGACTCCAGACGCTAATATAAGGTTGCATCACCGTTTCTGAGCTCCGTGCATGTGGATGAACAAGAGTGTATAGAAAATTACAGCCGTCTCGCGCGTGCAGCGTCGCGTTGTATGTTCAGGACGTCGCTTAACATCCTGCAGAGCCCGTCGCCAAGGTGTTCAGTCGCCTGTCTGCGTATATAGTCGCGGGCTTGATTCGCAGTCGCGGTGAAGCGTTCACTGTGATGGTAGCGAACTGCAAAAGGCTCTCAGCATGCCTGACACTATATAATCACGTTTAGGTGCGATCGAAATGGTCAAACCGATTCTGGCCTCCTTTCACTACGGCATAGGTATCGGAGCCGATGCTCTTTGTCAGGTCCCGGGAAAAGGACCACTTGTAGCCATAAAACTAAACGGAAAAGGTGGGACGTCCTGCCTATGTCCGGCGCCTAATAGCAGTGGATAATTAGGCCAGTTGGCGATTCGTGATCGATATATACTTCGAGGCCCCTCAATGAGCCCCCGCGTGAACGCGCATGCACGCAATTTACGCAATGACAATGGAGGTTTCTTGGATCAGCATGTCAGCAGGTGTGGCTGTCATGCGCGGTTCGAAGATATAGCTGATTGCATAAGCACAAACACTATCATATCCCGATTTATCATTGAAGCGGAGAAAATGACGCGGGAACCAGGTAACTGCGTAAGCAGACCATCTCCTAGATAACGAGCTATAGTATCTATGGCTCATGTGGCAAATTAATCTGATATTTTGCCTCGTACTTTGGGTTTACGCATTTTGTTGCTTGTTAATATCCTAACTTTTTTTTTCTGTTAATCACTCATATATATATATATATATATATATATATATATATATATATATATATATATATATATATATATATTCTGTGAGAAACTTAAGTGGGCCCGGTACGTGTAAGATACAAGCTGGTACACGTACGAGAAAGCAAGCCATTCATTCATAGATTTACGTTTCCTTCAACAGACAATGAAGGGTTAACAAGGCATATGCCGCTTTTAAGGGCCACTGATATCTCAGAAATACGTCAGAAGTTTCAAAACAAACATCAAAAATTGGTGGCAATACATTTTGGTATGTCACCTCGTGTGCCCCACCGCGGTGGCTTAGTGGCCAAGGTACTCGGATGCCTAGCCGAAGGTCGCGGGGTCGAATCCTGGCTGTGGCGACTGCATTTCTGATGTAGGCGGAAATGCTGTAGACCGATGTGCTCAGACTTGGGTGCACGTTATAGGGGACCCTGTGTAGTCAAAATTTCCGGAGCCCTCCACTATAACGTCTCTCATAATCATATGGTGGTTTTGGCACGTTAAGCCCTACTTATCAATCATGTCACTTCATGCAACAAGATAAGTGCTGTATAGCTAAAGGCAAATACGAACAAGAAGCCGTCGCAACGGTTAAACACGTAAACCAGTAAAACGACGATTAAGCCACGAAAGAGGCACCAGCGATTAAAGCGACATGCGTGGCCAAACAAATATCACGCGCACCTATTTCGGCACACATAGATTTACTAAAAGATCACCAAACAAAATTTTTCAAGTCATATGATCGACCATGATGACTTGTATTATACTTCGTTTATCTTGGTTCGTTTCGGAGAAGGCATAAGTCATTCAAACACTTGCGAAAAATTAAAGTGGGTGCACTTGCGGTGCACTCATACATGCACACATTTCAGCATTTCGCAGCTGCACTTCAGTATGCATTCATAAATAAAGTTTCTGCTGACGCTTGATTTTGTATGTTGGAATCTCTGCCTTAACAGTTCGGATAACTTTTCAATGCAGCTATATACAACGCATGCCATAATTCTAATATAACTGGATACATTTCAACATTGACATTAATTACGTTATCAATGGCAGAAACATATTTTTATGGGACATACCTTAAAGCTGACTTGCGCTTAACAATGGATGCAGCCCATGTTAACGAATACTTACAACAATGTCAGCGTCCAGCACTGAAGAATATTTCTACGACATTGGACACATTGCTCTGTTTTCCATTTAGTGTCGAGATATATCCTCGTGGACAAAAAAAAAAATAAAATGTTGCGATTTGACTTGCACTCTGTAAACTGCAACTTGACGCGAACTTCAACGGCCACCCACCGTTGTCTATAATTGCGTGTCATTGACCTTTCGTGCAACATCATCGCAAAAAAAAAAAGCATTGCACAAAGGGCTTACGAAAGTAATCGGGAGTATATTTGAATACTTCGCCCCGCCGCGGTGGTCTAGTGGCTGAGGTACTCGGCTTCTGACCCGCAGGTCGCGGGATCGAATCCCAGCTGCGGCGGCTGTGTTTCCGATGGAAGCAGAAATGTTGCAGGCCCGTGTGCTCAGACTTGGGTGCATGTTAAAAAAACCCCAGGTGGTCGAAATTTCCGAAGCCCTTCCACTACGGCGGCTTTTATAATAATATGGTGGTTTTGGCACCTTAAACCCCACATATCAATCATTATATTTGAATAGCTTCGAATGTGTATCAACCGTAATCCTTGCAGTCCCTGCTAAAACAGATTTGATTGATTGATATGTAGGGTTTAACGTCCCAAAACCACCATATGATTATGAGAGACGCCGTAGTAGAGGGCTCCGGAAATTTCGACCAGCTGGGGATCTTTAACGTGCACCCAAATCTCCCGCTAAAACAGAGGTTCACCATGCTGCAAGGGTGAAATACTTCTACGGGCACTCTTTTTTTTTTTTGCCCTTAACGTTTGTATTGCAGCACAAAGCAAGCATAAAGCAAGTGAAGACCCACTTAACTGAAACCAAATGGATCATTCAACCTTCCAGAACACCTGCCCACAAATCAACGTACAAACCGAGACATACGACGTGGGAGAATGTTGCAAGCACACGCACTGAGCTGCAGACACATCGTCCGCTCTCTGTACGCAATTACGAAGCAAACAAACTTGTCCGAAATGATTAATGGCGTTAGCGTACGTGCAAGCTACCCGTGGCCAGGCGCACACGGTCTGCTATATCAAAGTTCAGCGGCCTCGGAAACGCCGCAGTTAACGCAGTCATGAGGTGTGTGCGCTGTGCACAAAATATATCGCAACTGCGAGAAAGAGACGACGAAGTTATCGCTTGATCATTTCTTTTGTTTCTACGATAAAGTGTATTTCGTAGTGCCCCTCCGCTCTCTGGCGAGGAAATCTTCGCGAAGTATAAAGCGTGCCGCCGAGGCCTCTTCGAAATATCGCAACATTCTTGCGTTCATGCTCGGATAGATGTAACGAATGGGGCGACATCTTGCTAGGGTTGCTGCTTTTAAATCAAACTCGAGTTTCATACATCGTGTACGAGGCGTTCTGGCTTGATTTACGCCGTAAAAGCAGGCCCAGAAAAGTAGTATAAATTAAACGGACACAAACAGAGAAAGTCGGGTTGCTTTGGAAAAGTGCGGCTTTCTCGTAATTTGGGCTGCCACGAATTCTTTCGCGCTTACTGCTGGGATCGCGTTTTGAAGAGATGGATGACTCGTCGTACACCTCCGAGGTAAAAATAAAAACAGAGGGCAAAATAAGTTGGAAGATAGAAAAAAAAAATATTGAATTTCACTTCCGGAGAATCCGTGTCGTGGGTGGTTGTGACGCTTGTTGTACAATGCTTGCTGTGAAACGGTCCGTGCTGCTTGATGCACGAACTTTACAGGTGTTACTTTGTTTGTAAGCATGTGTATGTTGCGTCTCTTGCAAGGATTTGTGTATGCCTCTCGCGGAACTTCAACTGTCCAAGGAAAAAAGCCATAATTCGCAAATCTTGAATCCGCGAATTAAAAACTTGCAAGTACAGCACTTGCGCGCTTCGTAACGTATTTATAAACTCTGTTTATTTTGTAATTTGTTGTAATACACGTGGACGTTTTTTTTTTGGCAGCGACATTCTGAACGTGTCGTACTCTCGTAGCTTTATCTGATGAAACTGTAAAGGTACGGAAGTTCACTGGCCAATGGCCAATATATAGTAAAACAAGAGACGGTGTGCCAAAGTCGCTGGGCAGATGACCAGCCCCCCCCCCTCCCCCCCCCAAAAAAATGTCTTTCGCCATGGCATGCATAGCGAAAAATTACCATAGCGGCTAAAGCGCCTGTACCAAATATTTCATGGTAAAACCGGCATTCGAAAAGAAGAGTACCTTGACAGTCCTCATTATATCTCTTCGCGAAATTATCATTGTTTCAAGATTTTAGAGTACCGTACCAGATCTAATTTTTATGCTGAATTCGTTTTTTGTTCATTCCATTAGAGAATGGAATCACTTATCAAATGAACAAGTGTGCTGTATTAATGAAGATGTGTTTTTCTCGACATTGAAACTCCCCTGCTGCAGCGCCTTCGGGCTAAGCGGGGTAATCATTGAATAAAAAAATAAAAAAAAAAAGAATAGCTTGCCCCCTCCCTCTCCCTTCCCCGAAAAAAAAGTGTGTCCACGCCCCATTAATGAGGTCCCGTGTGACGCCGAAAAACTACCCTGCGCTCTCTTGCTGACGTAAATGACGTCAGCCAAATATACGTGGAGCCCCGAATTGATTACACAGTGACGCGCTAAGAGACGTGATGAGATTGCAGACAAGGACTTCGTGTTCCGTGTACTCGACAAACTGAAACATCGCGCCATCCACCTGCAAATTCAGTAAACATGACATCGGTCCAATTTAGCGACTCCACCAATATGTTGCAAATATATTCAGACTTCACCCGCCATGGTGGCATATAGTAGTTATGATGATCGTCATAGTGGTTACGATGATTCACTGCTGGCCTGAAGGTAGAGGGCTCAAATCCAGGTGCGCCGGTTGCATCTCGATGCTGACGAAAACTGTGTACACCCGTTCACTTAGATTTAGGTGCTTGTTGAAAAAAATAACACCAGAGTGTTTAATCCGCAGCCCTCCACTATACAGCGTCTCTCATAATCGAATTGTGGTTTTCGAACGTAAGACGCCAACAATTACGTTTACGCGTTATTTACAGCCAGAAAATAGTCCAGTTACTGTAGCCAAAATTAACAGTTATTGTTCATAGGAGCACCACCGTGTGATCACCGTCATCTTTCCAAAGTTCACCGTAAGTGCAGCTGCAACCAGGAAAAGAAAAGTTCCGGAGTGGAAGCTCTGGCATCGCCTTGACGGTCCAAGCAAAGCCAGCGCTTCCTCTCGGAAACATGCTCTTGTCGGGTGGTTGCCTCTTGGAGGTAACATTGTTTGGCTTTGTTAATGTAAGCGCTAGGTTAATTACTCATAACAGAACGTTGTTTCCGACGAAAGTAACGCATCGAGAGATTAGTGTCGAATATTTACTTCATAATAAAATTTGTTTGGACTTTCAAGAGTTTTTTTTAAAAAGCAGCAACACAGGCACAAGTCGAGGGCTATATCCGTTCGGAAAAAAATGGTGGTATTAAATTCGTGGAATTAGTTCGAAGCCACGGCCGTTCACGTGAGCTATTTATTACTAAATCTGGAGACCTTCTACCACTTTCGGGGATGGAGCGTCTATTTATTCAATCTCGCGAAGGTTCAGAGGCCTTGCTGGAGCCGTTACCTTACGCTACCTATATAGACAAGCGCTACTGAATAATCATGTTCTCTGCAGTTAGAAATTCTATCAGAAACAATAGTTTTTACTGTTGCCGTTTTCCATTGAGAGAGCGTTGGTTTCTGCTGAGTCGAGAAAGGAGTTTTTTTTTGGGGGGGAGGGGGGGGCGAATACTGTGGGCAATGAACTTCGTCGTCGCAAGTCATCGTCAGTTGTCGTAAGTGTTTATCATGCACGAATGTGTACCATCATGAGCGCCTGGTTGATTTCTGCTCTGAGCATCAACGAGAACATTATTAGTCTTGTAACGCGAATGAAAACGTGTCAAATACGCACGCTGGCTGCATTCCTTCACCGTATAAGGTCTCCATGTCCAATAACTTGTGGAACAGCAGACTTGGAGAGCACAAGAGCGGGAGTATAGGACTGACCATTGGGTGACTTGCTACAATTTAATTGCCGTGGCAATGTCGTGACGGAAGGAGACGAAGAGATCGCTCGGGCGCTTCCCAGTCTTTACGTCATGCCGTGTTCGTAAGATAGAAAGTAGGGAGGATGATATTTGGCCAAGTTTGACGTTGATCAAAAGTACAGGATGTACTGTTCGCGAGCCAGTAAACAAAGGGTTCCCATATAGATCAACTGCCTGTCACGCGACGCTGACTTCAAACGTTGAAAATGAGTGAGCGACCACCACCTCGCAGGCTGCAAGCTCAATAAAGGTGCGACAAAATTGCGAACGACCCGAGTTGATCCCATCTATGTCCTTCAATGAGAGCGGATATTAAACATGAGAAATCAGTCGGACCCTGCAACAACTGTCCTCGACTGCAATCGCTTCGCGGGCAATTACACCTCGGGATGATATAAAATGTAAACAAAGCGACGTTCAGTGGCTGTTAATTAATATGCTTCAAATAAGATTCAGGAAAATTCGGCATGAAAGGGAGAACTCTGTTTGCACTCTGTTAACTGTAAATTAGCCTGAATGAATACGACACACTCTATAGGGACTTCTGGTGCAGTATAGCATATTATCGGGGGTCCATTTAAGGAAGAAATGTTCCCTTTGGTTTGCATCATAGCTTAACGCTAATATTTTATATTGTAAGCTAGTAAGATATCCAGCTCGGCCGCCATCCTAGGATGGACGAGGCTTCACTTTTAAGGCGTGATTTCTCTTCCAGCAAATCTTTTAAAAACATTCTGGCCACGACACCACAACAGTTAGAAGGTTAATACGTCGCCATGGCTGCCACGAACCGCTCGCTTGCATCGACAAAACGGGTCGTGCGGGTAGCTTTCAAATGCTAATCTCAGAAGAGAAGAACAGGACAAACAGACAAATACATAAACATGCAAGCAAACAAGGAGAAAAAAAAAGACAAGGCGGCTTTAGGAGAGGCGTGTAATACTCCCACCACGTGTGGTGGCACGCGCGCTTCGCGTTCATACGCGAGTGCGGCTGTGTTCCATCACTGTCTCGCACGCCGCATATGAGGTGGACCCCACGTCGCGAAAGTGCGGCTTTTAATCGGAAACACCTTCGGACACAGCGGGAATTCGCGGTCGCTGCTGAATCCCGACTCGTCATTTGTGTGTGTGTCTTTCTAAAACGACGTTTCTTTAACGTTGCATGTCGGCGGGCACTTGCAAAACCACTGATTCAATCTCGATGCGATGCGAGTTATTGCGCCACGCGTGATCGCATAAGCGCGAGAACCAGCGGCCAGCAGCTTGGTGGTCCAGCCGAAGTAAGGTTTTCAAAAGAAGAAAAAAAGGGAATTAAGAAAGCGTGGTGTGCAAAGTACATGCAACAAAGAAACGTCTGTCACATATATAGCGCGTTAAGAGCTATATATGTGAACTAATAAAGCGTGGTGCACCAAGTATTTGCAAAAAAGAAACGTATGTCGCATATGTAGCGTGTTGAGAGCTATATATGTGAATTAAGAAAGCGTTGTGCTCCAAGTATATGCAACAAAGAAACGCATGTCGCATATATAGCTCTTAAGAGCTATATATGTGAATTAAGAAAGCGTAGTGCACCTTGTATATGCAACAAAGAAACGTATGTCGCATATATAGCTCATTAAGAGCTATATATGTGAACTTAAAAAGCGTGGTGCGCCAAGTATATGCAACGAAGAAACGCCTGTCGCATATACAGCTTGTCACGGCGATGAGGATCGTGGTGGCATTTGGTTGGTCGTAATGAATGTTGCACCGTCTTTGATTCGTGACAAGTTGTAGTTCAAGTATACCGCCATTTTGGCACCGTGAGCGCACTGTGCCGTAAGTCTCCATCCAGCGTAGACAACTTTGGCCTCTTCAGCTACTCGACCAGGAGTCTCGTAATACTTCCCTGCTGTACATTGCACGCCGACACACACGTACGCACTCACACATGCTCACTTACACACGCACATATAACAAGATGTTACGAATGTAGTGCATGGTAAGCACTGATACGATAATACGATCGATAGCATGGGAACTGCGCACAAGAACCAGTCAAGGGAGTAGCTACAAAATATTTCGTGGTAGGGGGGTCACGAAATTAAAGGGCCAGTCAACAGGCTTCGACTTCATTGGTTTTTTACACCGTCCAAACAAGCACGCTTGCCCCACTGCAGGTGGTCTAGTGGACTAAGGTACTCGGCTGCTGATCGGCAGGTCGCGGGATTAAATCATGGCTGCGGCGGCTGCATTTTCGATGGAGGCGGAAATGTTAGGCCCGTGTGCTCAGATTTGAGGGCACGTTAAAAACCACAGGTGGGTCGAAATTTCCGGAGTCCTCCACTACAGCATCTCTCATAATCATATGGTGGTTTTGGGACGTTAAACCCCATATATCAATCAATCAATCAATCAATCAAACAAGCACGCGCATCTTTCTTGCGCGTGACCAACCTTTTTGCACGCGAAGTGACGTCAACTCGGCGGCCGGCGACGTTGACTTCATTAGCTCGCCGATTGGTTTACACCAATCGGCGAGCTGCGTGCTGTGTCACGTGGCCGATTGCCGAGTTGACGTCATATGCGCGGGGAAGGAGGTTGCTCATACGCAGAAAAATGCGCATGCTTTTCCTGCGTGTGAATATGTCGCAACAATGCGACAATATTCGAGCAAATTTTTGAAAAAAAAAATTGAAGGCGTGGTTAGAATGGCCCCCCTATACCTCCTTGCTTGATCTGGTGGCTGCTCCAGTGCAACCAATGGAGGCGGCTGTCACATAAATCGTTCCCACGACGAACCCACGTACGTTAAACGACTAGTTTCTTGCATCTGTGCGCACACCTGACAATTTTTTTCTCGTTTATGTATATTCTTTTTTCATTATCATTTCTTTTTCATTCTACGCGACCGACGCAACACCTCGGCTTCTGCGCGCAGCGAAGCACTCGAGGCTGCTGCTCAGCGACTCCGTGCGCGCGCGGCGGCCGATTCGTTTGATTGATCTCTCGCGGGAGTGGCCGTGAATGGGCAGAGAAACACTCGCGGTGCTAATGGGCGCGCGTGCTCGCACTCGACGCCGAGGCTCGCTCTGTATGCGGCGACGAATTGACTCCGTCTCGCAACTCGAATGAACGATCCGTCCTCCCTCGATGTGGCCTTCAACGTGTGCGTGATCATGGCAACGCTGTTTCCGGCTAGCCTTTCCATGTGTGTTTCTTTCTCTCTCGCTCTGCAGGCCATCTCTCTTCATATTTTTCAGTATACCTTGTAGAGGAACCAGTATATAGGTGTGGTTAATAGCAGCACTCATCGGTCCGGTCCCTCCTTTCAAGAAGAAGTCGAGCTTTTCTGCACTATTCTTTCGTTCATTCCCAATTCAAAGCTGTGATTACGTATACGTTTAAGGATTTTTTTTCATCATTATCTATTTCTCTTTTGCCTGTTTCCTTCGGCGATTCCTTAAAGAGTATGGCTTTGTTTACGTATATTATTGATTATAGAAGTGCGCTTGAGTATGTGTTTGAGAGAGAGAGCAAGAGTTTTATAATTGCATGTCCCCTTCATTCAAGGAAGCGCTCGCGAAATCAAATCTATACCAACGTGACGTAATGTAATGGCGCGCAGCATACGAATGGTCGTGCGATCGTTCTGCGTTCGCTGTTAACGCAACACGTAAATTTCCACTTTTTTATTTGCGTCTACGTAAAAATATCCTTCTATGACTGTTTTTTCTTTTAAAGATGCTTTTGGTCAATGGTCACTACCATCATCATTTATGATTTTTTAGCGCTAGTTTATATCCACTGCGTGATCGTGATGAAAGCCTTTGCCAGACGTCTGCGAACATACTCTATAGTCTAAAAGCTTCTACTCTTCTTCCCTGCATGTGAGAGTCAAGTGTCGCACTCCCTTCAAAGAGTCACACTTACCACCTTTATGTGTGTCCCGTCACGTACGACTGTCAAAATAAGTCAACAGGATTTTTTAAAGAGACTGCTAGACATCTATCTCACATGTAAAAAAAAATGGAGTCAAAAGACGTTTTTTTCGTGTTTTTAGGGTGTATTTCGGTGCCAGCTGTTTCCATATCATGCCTGCGAACTATCTTTACTCCGTCTAGGTATGCTTATCTACTCCGTATCAATTCCGTCTCTAAACGTCCAACGCTTATCCCTTTTCCGTTTTTCGTATTACAGGGCCTGCCCATGTTCACTTCTTTTTTCTTTTTTTCATGTCAGATGAAATATCGAAGCTGCATTTCCGATGGAGGCGGAAATGTTATAGGCCCGTGTGCTCAGATTTGGGTGCACGGTAAAGAATCCCAGGGGGTCGAAATTTTCGGAGCCCTCCACTATGGCGTCTCTCATAATCATGTGGTGGTTTTGGGACGTTAAACCCTACATATCAATTATCAATAGTAACTGTACGAGGCGTAATCCAACACGTTGTACAGACACCGAGCCATTTTGTCTCTAACCGCGTAGTAAGGGACCCACACTTACTAAATAACCCTAAATTAGGCTTTGCACCATACATACAGTTCCCTCAACTTACCTAGACGGAAAACTGGTGCTGCGATCTGTTGGACGCATGGGAAAGTAGGGTTGTGTGAGCTTCCAACTTGACTCGGATTTGTATCGTTCCCGTAGAGCCCATGCAGACACCTCAAAAGAACGCGTCCACTTTCAAAACGTTCCATGCCCAGAATGGCTGATTTCTTACTGAAGGAGCACATAGCGAGCTATTTATTTCGTATAATTGCGTAGAAACGAGTTTACCATCCACTCATCACCCCGGCGATTTCTACAACGGTGCGCTAACTTATGAGCCTTCGCTCCCACGAACGCGTCCTCCCCCTTCTCCACTACTCTATCCACTCTATTACATCAGACTCGCGTCTCGCCAAGTCTATACAGCGGTACACCAACAGTTAATTCCTGTTCAAGTGGTGCACATAGTGAGCTATTTATTTCGCATCATTGGACAGAAGTGAGTTTTATGTAACTTCTGCGTTCATGTACAATTTGATGAAGCGTAAAAAGTAATGAATGACCCCTGAACTCAGCAGGCAGGCGACAATGTCAGCGTTTACTCTGTCACTACTATGGTCGTTTCTTTCGCCGTTTGGTTATGCCGTAGAGCTGCGTGTGCTTTTGTTTTAGAATATAATACGCGCGAATAAGGTCCGCTTATAAAAGCTTTGTTTTAGGAAAGCTTTATTTGCGCAGTAGTGTCCGATTTCGAGCCGAACCCTCGCTCAACACCAGCCAACACGAGCCTCGCTGACACGTGTACCGTCATTCCTAGCGCTCCAACAGCGCCCCAATCGGCATAGACGCTGGTGCCGGATTTCCCTCTAGGTAGAATTGTGAGAAACTCCACTGCATTACGCATGGATGTCTTCCAAGTTTCACCGTTCTCATTCCTCCGAGCCGTAAACAGCGACATTCGGCCATTCGTCAAAACACGCGCGAATCCCAAATACTAAAGTTAAAGAATGCATCCGCATGTGGCCAGGACGAGATAAAAGCCGAGCCGATAAAAGCAGTTGTCAACAGTATCAGCAATCCTTTATCGCACATATGCAACCTCATTTTGGCTACAGGCGTGTTCCCTGATAAACTAAAAATCGCTAGAGTAACAGTTATATTTAAGGGAGGCGATAGAAATGACATGAACAACTACAGACCAATCTCGGTACTACCACTGTTTTCAAAAGTTTTCGAACAAATGATTAATGTAAGAATTATGAATTTCTGCACTAAAAATGATGTACTTACAGGCAATCAATACGGCTTTCAGAAAAAGAAGTCAAGTGAAATGGCTCTTTTAAGTATCAAAGAAAAAATAATTCAGAATTTTGAAGACAAAAAGTATACTCTAGGGATATTTCTTGATTTTAAAAAGGCATTTGACTCTATTAAGCATGATATCTTATTAAAAAAGTTAAGCGAATATGGCGTTAGGGGACTTGCTCTTGACCTTATACGCAGTTATTTGACAAACCGCTACCAATACACAGACACCAATCATTCAAAATCAGTTTTAGGTGAAATTAAATACGGTGTTCCTCAGGGTTCCATCCTTGGACCACTTCTTTTTTTATTATATATAAATGATATAGGTAATATTCCGTTCACGCCAGATATAATTCTTTACGCCGATGACACGAATGTATTTTTTTCAGGAGAGAACCTACATATTCTTCAGTTGCAAGCTAGCAAATGGCTCAATAATTTATCTGAGTGGCTTATTGTAAATAAACTAGAACTAAATACCAAAAAAACTAAATATATAATTTTTCGCTGCTGAAATAAGTCAATCAGGAATGACGTACATTTGAAATTCCGTGGCGAGATCATCGAGCGTGTACACTCTAAGCCAAAACGGAGCAACAGGGGTATAGGGGTTGCTCCTTTCAGGGAGCAATTGCATTGCCACTCCCATTACTCTCCTAAAAGGAGTAACTGCAGAGGGAGGAACCGTTGCTCTCGTTTCAGTTCCTCCTTCGGGGGATGAACAGTTACTCCCTCCAGTTCCTCTCTGCAGACCAACAGTTACTCCCACCAGTTGCTCCCTGCCGACCAACCCTTACTCCCACCAGTTGCTCTTCTAAGAGCAACAGTTACTCTTTACCGTTCCTACCACGTGTTTGCAGTTACTCTCTGAAAACCAACTGCACATGCTTCCAGTTACTCCTTGGGGAAATGAGTATTTATCTCGAGTATGCTTGTCACATGCTTAACACATGGCGAGAGCTCCTTGGAAGAGCACTGCTTGGGTGCTTCTAACACAAAAAGTGGACAATATTGAAAGGAAAATAAATGCTTTATTGTTCTTTTATGAGGCGACGTGTGACCACACGTAAAAGTAGACTTCGCCACACCACAGCCAGCACTAAACAAACACCATAATACATCAAAGGTTTTCTGCGTCATCCGTGGAAAAACAATCTTGAATTTCTAGCATAGGGCAGTCTGTGTCATCATTGGTGAGAGAAGGGCAACTTCTCCAATTCTGAAGAACTCAAGTTTCGCAGCTGGTGTTTCCATCAGGCTAGCGCAGCAGAACGTCACCGCAGGCCTATGTGAATCATCTCATTGCTGCAAGAAAAAAAATAGAAGTGTGAGGTTAAACATGCCAGAATCAATTCGTAACAATGAGTCACACACACTGAAGCAGCGCTTACATTCTAGGATGTCTACTGCAAAACGAAATGTGAAAAAAAGGAAGGTTCGGCCAAACGTTACTTGGCAAGCCATATAAATGCTGATGTGGTAGACGCTCTTCACATGATGTCTCGGACAGCAATATTCTGGAAGAAAATGTGCAGCACCTCAACAAGGCATATTTGTAGCAGTTAAAGATACCCTTAGGTTCAGTTAACTTGTTTCCTATACACAGCTGAGTTACATTTCTATGAGCCCAGTCACCAATGGGCATTCTAAATGAGGTCATGTGTGTGGCAAATAACACGTACTGTCCGCTCATGTTAAAATACTTATTTAGCTCGTGCACATAGTTGCTCTCGATTCTACTGTTCTATCATACGCTGCTGCGTCTTGAATTGTGCAATACCTGTAGGCACAAGCCAAGCATGCAAAGCCTGCTTGAAAGCAACCATTTGCAGAGGCTACATGATAATCTTCAGTATATTTCTTTGTACCTGACGCAAACGGCTGGACAAAACTATAGACAAATAAATGTAGACCGTGCTACCTTCAAAAAATGCTTTAAATTTAGAAAACTAGGGTGCATTTGTTCACTCGGTTGACGAGTCACAGCCACGAGATATGTAAACGAAGCAATATATCTTAAGGCATGCACAGATATTCTGATTCTTTGTTTGACAGTGTCACAGATAGCTTGCCAATACATATATATTTGAGAGCAACAAGATGTGAAGCTTTTTATTAGTTCAACGTCTTGTTAGTTCACAGCCACAAACAGGTTACTGCTTTTGTTAGACAAATTGGAATAAGCACACCATGGTTTCCAAAAAAAAGCATTATTAGAAGTTAGCTCCCGGTGTGAATGTCTGCCTATTTATTTTGTACTGCCTTCTACATGTGCCACAAAGACATTTGTTGAGGATGTGCTACCAGTCAAGCCAAGATCGCATACTTGGTCAATGTGATGGAAATACAAACATTAGAAACACTGCCACCTCTAGTAAGAGCATAACACTTCAGTATCTTGGACTAGCAAAGAGGTGCACAAGAAAGTTAAGCCCACTCTTGCGGAACTTTGAACGCGAATATTTCAGAGTGGGGGAGGTCAACATGCTGTGGCACTTTTAAACCCCCAAAACATCTGCAGAAAACAGGGTAAAGGCAAGTCAAGAAACGCTGTTATGAAGGCCTGCGCATAGACAGCTTTGTGAATCTAGGCCCAAGTGTTATGCTTTGTGCAAGCCAAAATCCATGTAAATAGGGAAAGCATACTTTTTGAGTACCAGCGTAAACAAATCTTGGCAGTTGGCTTTTTAGTACAAACAGCAATCCCTGCAATGAAAACATAAACATTTCATCTTAACGGTAACAGTGTGAGCACACACACGGGCCAGCGGAGCCATGTCGAATTGTCAGTGCCAGTGTAACCATGTGGCATAATGAACTATTCTCTGGCCAACACATGCACAGTTTGCCCCTAAAAAGTGATGCTTTCATATACGTAGTACAAAAAGTCTGCACTTACCAAAATTCACTTGCTTTCTGTACTTTAGCATCGTTGGGAGCATCTTTATCTGCAGTATAACCAAATTTGTGTCATATCCCTGAAAAAAAGTAAAAGACATGCATCAAATATTGTTTCATTTGGTAGCAGTGAAGTCAGGTTGAGAACAGCCAAGTGGGAATCAGCCGAATTATGTGCATGCGGCAAATCCCAAACGGCGTTATTGAGGTTGTCGAAATTTTCGTCGACTGGTATTAACGTCGATATGTGACTTCAACGGCATGCCAAGTTTTCACAGCGCATAAAGATTTCATGATGCAGAATAATGACAGCGCTAACGAGAACATACAGCATTTATGATTGTCTTTTACAATATTCAGTTTTGCTAAGGTTTTACATCACTAAAGAAATCTGAAAGATTTGGGTCATTCCTCCTCCAATTGTTCTGTCAATATGTAAACTGCTCGCTTGATGGTGCGCTTATAAAATAGTACGTTCAGCGCAGAGGTGAAGCAAGTGACGCAGTGATGTGGGCAGATTTTTTTTTTTTTTTTAGGCGTGCGGGGAGGGGGGGGGGGTCCGCTTATCTGAATAGGCCGAGCAAGCGAATATGGTCGTCAATTTGGGCTCCCTACGCCCGGCCTAAAAAAATTCTGTGCGCAACCGCCTGGCTATGCCAGTGAAGTGATGCGACAATGATTTGTTCACTTACTAATTTACATACACTTTACATCTCTAAAAATGCGGCCCAAGGCCCCAACACTCAGCCGTTAACATTACATAAAGTCAAGGGTAGAAAAGTGCCAGTATGAATGCAGCTACAACCCCGCCCCAATGTTTTTTCAAGCGAGGTAGTGTTGCGGAAATGAACTTTTAACTGCAAAAGTACACTGGCACTGCAGTGGCGACAGGGGAAGCAAGAGGGTATGCAGGCGGTAATAGAGGTAATTTAGTCCGATACGGCTAGCAATGGATACGGTGAATAAGAGCAAATCATTTCTCTTTCAATAGCGCAACCACTCAACAATGTATTGTAAGAGCATTAAATGTTGCTGGAAATGCCACTCACCTGCACGCTGATGCATGCTCGGTCCTTTGTCCGACGAGCGAACAGGCTTGCAGATAGCTGAAGACGTGTTTACGATGTGTTTGTTCCACCCAGCAGCAAAATCCACAACTACTTCGCGCTCCATAAAGATAAATATACACTAACCTTCATCACTAATAAGCAGAAACGAAAATCTGCGGCACACACACACGATCAAAACATAGATCACAAGCTCGCCCGTCCATGTGCTCGCCAACCACAGACCATATGAAAATGAGTAAGTAGTGCGAACGGGAACCTAGTTGCGCCGAAAAAGAAAAACGTCCAGCAGTGGCAGCACAGGCGTCAGCGCAATAATTTCAGTGTGTTCTCCTAATACAATTATAAAAAAAAACTGAGGTACACTAAAACTCATAAATAAATATAAAAAGTTGAGTGTAATTTTTATTTAGTGCTAGTCAACATAAACACTGAATAAAAATTACTTTGTAACACACATCGTTTGCTACATCAGCGCCACTTTTGTCGTGCGGGCGCAGATTTGTCATTCTGCCCTCAAACTACACGGTGAAGCGTGCTACTAAGTGTATGGCTGATGAGAAGCGCGTCTGGGTCCGCTTTTTTTTTTCTTCTCCGATATATCTGGGCGGGGGGGGGGGGGGGGGCTCCTTATGCACGTGTTTCGGTGCTTGATCGACTTTGACGCCCTTACTTCGCGGACGAACGGCGTGTCTAGGCTTTTTTTATCGTTGTTTTGCACGTGTTTCGGCATTCGGTCCGCTTTGACGTGCCAACTCTCCATTCTGCTGCTGCGTGTGTTAGGTATTTGCCGTACTGTATTCTCAGGCCTTCTGTGTTCAGCCAGCGCTGCTATCGTATTATCTACGGATGCTAAAATAAATCACTGTTTTGGTTTGGTGAAGTTTGGCACACAGAACAAACAATAATCTGGCCCATGAATATCAATGTGGGCGGCATGCATATTTGTGTGCGGTGTCCTGCCGGGGAGTAACCGTTGCGTGACGAGAGCATTTACAGCGGTTCCTCCTTCCGTTGCTCCCTTACAAACTTAAGATGAATACAGTTGCTCCCCCATTCTCGAACAAGTCGGCCATCTTGTTCCGCTTGGTCTTTTCGGAGAGTAACAGTCGGTCTGAAGGAGTAAAAACAGCCGTTGCTCCCATTTTGGCCATTTTTGGCTTAGAGTGTAAGAATACATAAATTTCTCGGTGTTCTTTTCGAAGAAAATCTCAGCTGGTCCCCTCATGTCGATAACCTCACAAGACGCATCTCACGTTCAATAGGTATTATCAGCAGAGCAAAGCAACCTTTGCCACGTTGGTTAAAACTCCAGCTATATTACGCACTAATTCATTCCCATTTACAATACTGCCTCCTTGTGTGGGGAACAACAACAAAAACAAATCTTAAAAAGCTGTATATCCTACAAAAACGTATTGTGCGAGTTATTGAAAATGTGCCATATATAACTCACTCCGCTCCACTTTTTAAAGCGAACACCATATTAACAATGCAACACATACTGAAAAAGAAGCTAGGCATTACAATATTTCAGAAAATAAAGTTATGCCACGATAGTTTTTTTCGACAATTTCTGGGAAAAGGACACGCTTACGAAACCAGAAAAACTAGGTATGATAAAGGTTTTACACGAACTAACTATGGTATGCAAAAACAATCTTACGTTATAGCAGACTTTCTAAATCATCATCCTACCGTGATAAACTTGGTACAAGAAACGATGCACATGAAATGCTTCAAAAGAAATTAACTGCATATCTCCTATCAATACAAGAATAATTCCGTTTTCTTTTTTTTCTATTTTTTCTTTTTCTTTTTTTTCTCTTTTTTTTACCTTGCTGCAGTTTATACTGTATATGTATATAGAAAATCTTTCTGTTTCATATGTATATTGAACAATGTATATATGTAGAAATCCTGTGTATGTTTGGCCAAAATATGTATACTATATGTAACCTTGTGTATTTTGCTTAGATAACTGCCACTGATGTTTTGAGTTGTGTGTGTCTAAAAAGGGTGTGACACCCAGTCAGGCACTTGTGCCTTTTGTCACTCCTCCTAGACAGGGCAAATGTACATATTACTTGTCTTTGTCTGAAATAAATACGAATACGAAACCGCGTAGCGTGCGTTCATGCCGGTATAGCGATGCGGCTTCCATAACGCGTTAGAGTGGTCACGTGACGCGGCAGCCGGTAGGGCGGGTTGGCTGTCGGCGACAATTTACCGCCACTCACCGCCCCGGCGGTATCTACAACGGTGCGCTAACTTATGGGCCTTCGCTCCCGCGAAAGCATCCCCCTCCCCCCTTTCTCTCCTATACTCTATCTACTGTAGTACATCGGACTCACGCCTCGCCAAGTCTACATAGCGGCACGCCACCGGTTCGCTCCTGTTCAAGTGGCGTGCTCGAACGTGGTTGCCGCAGAGTGATGTGCCATGTGCAGCACGAAAGAAATTGAGTACATCGTGTGAGAGTCCTATCCTGGTTTTTCGCGGAAAGAGGGTTGTGTTCGATGCTGACACCGGGCTTGATGCTGCTGATGATGATGATATCATGATGATGATATTATCGGGTGCTTGCAGTCATTAAGAATGATAGCAAGACCATAATGATATCTAATATAAATACCCCACTAGCTCGCTCTGTATTTCTGCCAGTAATTCTGTGTTTACTTACGGAACATTCGTCTCTATACAGATTGCGTATATACAATTTCCATAAGGAGGGTTCCCAGATATTTTCCGTCCGAGTTTAAAAAATATGCCGACGCTCACTTCGACCACGTGACCCAATGGATGTTGCTGCCTATTTCATGAATTACGTTACACCTCTTTTGCTATCTCTTTACATGCCTAATTAGGCCTGTTTAGTTAACTAACTTCTGAGGAAACGAAGCCCGCCGAAAATTCTAATGAGCAAGTTCTATATAAATATGCAAAATATCAGATCGGACAAACTTTCTCTCTATTAAGTACCGATGCTTTTCTGCATACTACGCTAGCTCGCAATATACAAAACAGCTATATCGCATGCCCGCTTGCGCTCCAATATATATATATATATATATATATATATATATATATATATATATATATATATATATATATAATATATATGCTCGCCTAGTGACGTTACGCTCGCCGTGGCATTATGCCTCCCTAACGTTTCAGCGTACAATCTATGAGCTTCCCTCGCGGCTGTCCCTAAGGACGATAAGCAGACGCAGTAGTATCACTTTTGGCGCCGCAAGCAAAACGCGTGCATTACCGTAGAGACGCCGCCATCGTCAATGCCCTGTCGAGGCGGCACACCCGACCGAATGCTGTATACGTCCTTTCCACGCCGAACGTTAGGGAGCATTGCGATAACAGCCCGCATAGTCGCGCAAGCGGACATGTCAAGGTGCATATTTTTTTTTTTTTTCGTGGGCTTCAGAATTAAGCATAATGATTGATTGATATGTGGGGTTTAACGTCCCAAAACCACTATATGATTATGAGAGACGCCGTAGTGGAGGGCTCCTGAAATTTCAACCACCTGGGGTTCTTTAACGTGCACCCAAATCTGAGCACACGGGCCTACAACATTTCCGCCTCCATCGGAAATGCAGGCACCGCAGCCAGGATTTGAACCCGCGCCCTGCGGGTCAGCAGCCGAGTACCTTAGCCACTAGACCACCGCGGCGGGGCCAGAATTAAGCATAAATGTACTGATACTTAAAAGACAGAGTTAGGAAATCAGTAATCGGACGTTTTGCAAGCTGATCGACAACGTGTTCATTGGAATATTTTATGCACCCTTGTTGCTCTGAATGTTGACTGGATGTGTTTCATTAGGTTAATGATAAAAACACAAAAACTAGTTGCAGGATGTCATGCTTGTGGTAGTCAGCAACGTTGTCGTGTCGTGACAGAGGCCATCACTATTTTTAAAATTCTAGCTAGGGATAGTATATGAGTGCGCAGTTGGTCAAGGGCCCCTTTTGCAGCTCCCTCATGGATGGTATGGCCCCTACACGATGGTCTAGTGGCTAAGGTACTCGCCTGCTGACCTGCAGGTCGCGGGATCAAATCCCGGCTGTGGCGGCTGCATTTCCGATGGAGGCGGAAATGTTGTAGGCCCATGTACTCAGATTTTGGTGCACGTTAAAGAACCCCAGGTGGTCAAAATTTCCGGAGCCATCCACTACGGCGTCTCTCATAATCATATGGTGGTTTTGGGACGTTAAAACCCCACAAATCATCATGGAGTGTATGGACTGCAAAAAGGGTCAAGGGTTCCCTTTACACCACATACAATCGCCCATGGTATGCCGACACGTTTACCGAACGCGCAGAAGAAGCTAGGCAACTTGCAATATACCGCATTTACTCGCATAATAGGCGCACTTTTTTTTTTTCAGAAAATCCGGCTCGAAGTTAGGGGTGCGCCAATTACGCGGAGTAAAATTTTCGAAAATATTTTCAACTCGGTTCTCGCGCTTTAAATCTGCACACTTGTCAAGTAAAAGGCGACTTTATCGTTTACCAAATAATTCAGCATAAAACAAACATACCTACGTACCTTTTAATGAACAAGCGAGAGCCGTCAACTGCACACACACACACGTAAAATTTATTTACACAAAAGTCGTAGCTGTTCCTCCTTTTCCCTATTCGGAGTCCGAGTCGGAGATCACACATTCATCCTCGCCGAGCGGGGATTCGTTTTTGGTGTCCGAATCATCCGCACCCCACAACATGTCATCCTCACTCGCATCCAGTGCGTTCGAGATACCCGTCTTCTTGAAGCTTTTCTTGACGACTTCGTCGGAGATCGCCTGCCACGCTTCCACGATCCAAGCGCACAGCATTTCCACAGGCGGCCTCTTAGTCTTACCACCTGTAGTCAGCTGATGTTGTCCTCCAGCCATCCAGGTGGTGTACAGCCTTCGAACAATGTCCTTGAAAGGTTTATTCAAGGACACGTCCAAAGGCTGCAGTATCGATGTGAGGCCGCCCGGAATCACTGCCAGATCTGTGCGCAGCTCCTTTAGCTCATCTCGTACGCGGTCTACTTGGTGCCCACGAAAACTGTCCAGGACAAGCATGGACGGCAACAACAGACCACCCGGCCGCCGACCCCAGACTGTTTTCACCCAATCCACCATGAGTTCCGCGCTCATCCAGCCTTTTTCCTGGACTCTGACGTAGATGCCCTGAGGGAATTTTGCCTTTGGGAGCGTCTTACGTTTAAAAATAACGTAAGGCGGTAGCTTACGCCCATCCGCTGTAACCGCCAGCATTACGGTGCATCGTTGTTTATCAGCGCCAGACGTTCTGACGATGACGCTCCGTGCACCTTTCTCCTCCACTGTCGTGTTCCACGGCATATCAAAGCAAAGGGGGGTCTGATCAGCGTTGCCGATCTGGGACAAAATGAAGTATTTCTGCTGTCGGAGCTTTATAACAAAACTGTGGAAGTCCACCACTTTGTCCTCATATGCTGCGGGCAAGTGCTGGCACAAGGTGGTCCGCCTTCGCAGTGCGAGGCCATGGCGCCGCATGGAACGAGTTGTCCATCCGGAGCTGGCTTTGAACTCTTTTGCTTCGATGCCCTGCGCTCGGGCTATTCTGCGCGCCTCAGTCTGCACAATATCCAACGACACAGCACAGCCGTCTTGTCGTAGCTCCCGTATATGCCGGACCAGTTGCTCTTCGACGTTCGGATACCTGCCGGTCTTGGCACCGCGGAAAGCCCGTCGTGTCTTCTTCGTCACCTTAAGTTTTTCTTCTTGGTCCCTCCAGTACCGAATACTGGTTTCTCCAACGCCGAAATGCCTGCTTGCAGCCCGGTTGCCGTGCTCCAGCGCGTACTGCACTGCCTTCAGTTTAAACCCAGCCGTGTAGCTCGCGTACTTCCCCATGGTGGAACCAAAGTTCAATACACGACCACAACATACGCACACCGCTTGCAAAATGGCGTTTCTTTCTTTTTCTTTAATGGTGGTGATGGCGATCGAGCCCCCGGCGTTGTACACGTGACCTCCAAAAAGCGCGGCGATATGGGGGGTATCAGCAATTGATGGAACAGCCGTTTCTTTTTTTCGCTCATGGACGCTTTTTTTTTTCAAGTTTTATTTCGACAAACACGTTGGTTAGGTCGTTGCACTTCGAATTTTTTTATTTGCTCGTCTATTTGCCTTCTTTTTTTCTTCAGGGTACGGGGACCGCTTTCCAACTGTACCGCTGGAGGGTAGAATCGTTTCTGATCACGGTCAAGTTCGGGGTGCGCCTATCATGCGCGGAATTAAAAAAAAATCGAATTTTCCGCGACCAAACTAGGGGTGCACCTATTATGCGAGTAAATACGGTATATATATATATATATATATATATATATATATATATATATATATATATATATATATATATATCATATGCTCGTCTAGCGACGTTACGCTCGCCGTGACATTATGCTCCCTAACGTTCAGCGTACAATCTATAAGCTTCCCTCACGGCTGTCCATAAGGACGATAAGCAGACGCAGCAGTTATCACTTTTGGCGCCGCAAGCACAACGCGTGCATTACCGTAGAGACGCCGCCATCGTCGATGCCCTGTCGAGGCGGCACACCCGACCGAATGCTTACGTCCTTTCCACGCCAAACGTTAGGGAGCATTGCGATAACAGCCCACACAGTCGCGCAAGCGGACATTTCAAGGTGCATTTTTTCTTGTTTCTTTCGTGGGCTTCAGAATTAAGCATAAATGTACTGATACTTAAAAGACGGAGTTAGGAAATCAGTAATCGGACGTTTTGCAAGCTGATCGACAACGTGTTCATTGGAATATTTTGTGCACCCTTGTTGCTCTGAATGTTGATTGGATGCGTTTCATTAGGTTAATGACAGGAACACAAAAACTAGTTGCAGGATGTCATGCATGTGGTAGTCAGCAACGTTGTCGTGTCGTGACAGAGCCCATCACTATATTTAAAATTCTAGCTAGAGATAGTATATGAGTGCGCAGTTGGTCAAGGGCCCCTTTTTCAGCTCCCTCATAGAGTGTATGGCCCCGCCACGTTGGTCTAGTGGCTAAGGTACTCGGCTGCTGACCCGCAGGTCGCGGGATCAAATCCCGGCTGTGGCGGCTGCATTTCCGATGGAGGCGGAAATGTTGTAGGCCCGTGTACTCAGATTTCGGTGCACGTTAAAGAACCCCAGGTGGTCAAAATTTCCGGAGCCCTCCACTACGGCGTCTCTCATAATCATATGGTGGTTTTGGGACGTTAAAACCCCACAAATCATCATAGAGTGTATGGACTGCAAAGGGTCAAGGGTTCCCTTTACACCACATACAATCGCCCATAGTATGCTACATGATTATTAGAGCAAGGAAGGTAACGGTGCAAATGTAACAGGGACAGCCAAAGAGCAAGGACCATGGGACAAGTGGTCTTCGATCCTTTGTCATCTTTGTCGCTATCGCACTGTCACTTTCTCTGCTCTATACTCACAAACCAACTGGGCGTTGTCAAGTTGTTACTGATATATGATTGCGTGGCACAGAGTATGGTGAAGGGCACAGCATATATATTTTGAATTCAGTTGGGTCTTGTGTGTAATTCACCTGCACTGAAATGGAGCCACCAGGACCAGAATTTCCACCCACGTCTTCTACTTTCGGTATTCCTATAACACCCATCTGTAACTATCAACGCTGAAATAATGAGTCATATTTTGTATGTGAATCACGTGGTAGCAATTATTACAAACTCCTTACGAAAATCTGTTCACAATATATCTATAGCTCGCTGCTCTGTGCAAAGGGGGAAAAGTAATTTTTAAAGAGGACATGAAAAGCAAAGTGCACTTCACAAGAGTCTCTATCAGAGTCGGACACCTCAGATACATCACCACGTAAGAACCTCACAGCAATAAAATGGACGGCTATACGCAGACTCCAGACAAACACATGCACGAGCTTACAGAGGCTTCATATATTCTACCCCACAGCATATAGAGATATATATGTCCGTGGTGCGGTAACACACGCGCCCTGTTTCGAATCACGTGGGAGTGTACGCTACACATTAAAGAGCACCTCAACATGAACCACAAAGAGAAACAACGGGAAGCGCTGCTGTCCAGCTCAGCCTTTTGGGGGTGAGCTTCGGCTGGTCCAACGAGCAGAGATGATGGCAAGGGACGCGGAACCCTATAATAAAGCCTCAGCCATTTGCAGGGTTCCGCGTCATGCCAAAATAAAGTTGTCTCTATCTCTCTGAGCAGAAGTGCACAAGGTAACTGATAAGGTGGGATTATACGGGATAGAGAGAGATTGTGGTTATATCAGAAGAAAAGAAAAGAAAGGTGCCGACCCGTAACTGTCTCTCCTTACGAGGACACCTCAACAGGTCAGCAGAGGAATGGGATATGGGGAATAAAAGATATAGAGAGAAGGAATAAAAAGAATAGAAGGAAAATAGATGGATAAGAAGCCGCCAGCCAGCGAGAGGAAAAAAGAAGGAGATAGGAAAGTGGAGATCCGGTCGAAGCAGTCCAAGGGCGGGGTGCCACAATGCGAGAGCTGCACGGCATCAGGAGACCGCGGAGGGCGAACCAGTCGGCGGGAGCTACGCTGAAGTCGGAGATCGCGAGGGCACAACCGTCCAGCTTGAAATCCTCCGAGCGAAATCGGATAGAGAGAAGAGTTGACGTGGGAGACTGTCAGAGAGGATTGTTGACGGGGCCCCGATCGTCGAGTGGTTTTCGGAGAGAGGACATCGCAGACTGGACAACCAACAAGCGTGAAATCCGCTGGGCGTCTCCTTCTGTGCGTTGAAGTTCTCTATACGTCCATAATTGTAAAAGTGTTGCACGCAGGACAATGCAACTAGCACTGTTTTTGGATGTTTCCTTTAGGGTGGCCAGATCATGTGCAAACTTATGTGTATGGGAAAAGTGAAATCACCTTAGCCACGGCTTAGGAACAAGTGATGAACCTTTGCCACAATGCCGTGAAGTTTCTTGGTCACGAACTGTCGTGCGATCGCTGTAAGTTGACCTTCAAATGATTGGGATTGTTATTTTACTGGAATACTCCTCTTTCATTTGTATCAGTACAGCAAGAGGAACAAAGAGAGAAAGAGGTACACATGAAAAGAAAGAGGAACAAAGGCAAATACTCTTGGGGAAAAATGGGGGGGGGGGGGGTAGATTCGAACTCGAATACCCTCCATACAAAGCCGAGTGTAGTAACCACTCGGCTATCCCCGCACGCCGAGCACGGCATATGCTTTGCGTACTGTACTATAATAGTATACCAGCCCAAACCGCGGTAATCTAGTGGCTAAGGTACTCGGCTGCTGGCCTGTAGGTCGTGGGATCGAATCCCGGCTGCGGCGGCTGCATTTCCGATGGAGGCGGAGGAAATGTTGTAGGCCCGTGTGCTCAGATTTGGGTGCAGGTTAAAGAACCCCAGGTGGTCGAAATTTCCGGAGCCCTCCACTACGGCGTCTCTCATAATCATATGCTGGTTTTGGGACGTTAAACCCCACATATCAATCAATCAACACTCATTCATGAGGGACCTGATTGAATGTTATCGTCCGTCTCGCCTTCACTGCACGCAATTCCTGCAGACGCTGCGCGTAGTATAGCCACGGGTGTTGCAAGCCAGTTCGCTTCTGTGGTAGATGGCTCTAACGCGATGGTGCGTGCGTGACTGCGAGCCGCTTGTCGCTTGTGCGAAAAGGCGCGCGAGAACGGTTTCTCACCGGCTGCAGAAAAGGGGCACGGCAGCTGCAGCATGGCCCACCCTCCGTTCTTTTTCTCTTCTTCATCCTCTTTCTCGTTCTCCTCTGTGGGCGTCTCATTCACCAGCGCTTAGTTGCCCCGGCGTTAATCACTGCACGGTTCTCTTGTGACATGACGAATTGGTGTTCTGTCTTCCTCTAATGGACGAGTCCGCCTTGTTTTTGCTTGATGCTTCACCTGTTTTTGATGCCTCGTCATCGTCTGCTCGAAGGTGTCTCGCCTGCACGCACGGGAACAAGCTTGTTGTGGGTGTTGTTACACCCGACAACGGCGATGGTGACGCTTTGCGCAAGAAGTGGTGACGTGCAACCTTTCGCGTCAACGTGACAGCTGCGTTGCTCAACTGCGCCTGCCTGACAGGCGCGTGTCCAGAAATTTTTCTTCGTTGGAGGTGTGGAGGGAGGCTCCTTGATTTCGGGAGGGGCTCTGACTTGAAAAAAATCTGGTCATTTTTTGGTCTTTACGACATGGCGAAAAACATTTTCGGGGCTAAGGGAGGGGAGGGGTGGTGTGCTACTTCCTGGCTACTCCCCTACTGGCGAAGGGTTGATTACTGATTAGACAAGACTGGACTATGACTGAGTGTGCGCTCGTGTGCTGCCGAATGTGCTGTGTTTCTCTCTTCCCTTTCTGCTCACTATCTTTCATCTCGCCCATCCCTCTGCCACGCGCAGGGTAACAAACCGGCTGCCTATAGGCTGCTTAACCTCCCTGCCGTTTTTCCCCTATTTTCCTTTCCTTCCTTTTTTGATTAGTTGGTTACCTGAAGTGTTGTACTAGCTGCCTAAAGCACCAGGACTTTAATGTCTGGCCAACGCAGTGACTTTCTCGTTGGTCTGAACTGCAACAGAGAGAGCGAGAGAGAGAGAGAAAGAGAAAGAGAGAGAGAAATATCTGGCTCTTTTCTGCAGTGTGAACTTTAAACCACAAAGTATCGTGTACATACACCAGAAGAAACTCTGGCGCTAATGGCAGCTGCAACGCAGGATGCTTCGGCAAGCATGGGAATGATGGGTATAGTAGACGGATTTGTCTAGTTTTCGTACTTTCGGCTACGTTTGGCTTCTCGTGGCTTCGAGCGGGCTTGTCACGAAACAAGAATCAGCAAATGTTTTGCAGTTACACTTCACCACCTTAACCTTTTAGGCTCACAAATTCAAATCGGATCACGGAGTTCAACAAAGCAGTCTGTTCTTTTATTCCAGATAAAACCAAAACACAGCAATGAACGAAGCCACAAGCGCGTTAGGAGCCCGCGAGTGCGAAGACTTGGAAATACCGTGTACTACCTATCATTTTCGTGGACGCTGAACGCATTCTCCCCTTCCCTGCGCATAACTGTGGAGGTCCCCCCTTCCCTGCGCATAACTGTGGAGGGGCCCTCGATAGAGAGGCGGTAACTGGACTGCGCTTTTTTTTTTTCCTTTTTCCTCTTTTCAAAGCCACTTGTCGGCTGAAAGATTGCAGTGTCATATTTTCCTCCTTCGCATTTTGGGAAACTGTATGATTTTAAACCTCTCAATGTCCTTTACGCTCGCCTAAGAAGGCTCGCAAGAAGAAGAAATTGTCTACTTTGCTTTCTTGTCGGTCAACATGTTAACATTTTTGCCACGGTCGCCGGAATGCTTACTGCACATTACCTGCTTTTGCACGAATTCCGTGATCGGCCCGCCTTTTGATAAAGGAACGATGTGATGGTACAACGTTTCAGTGACGCTACCATTAGGCCCGTGCGCTCAGATTTGGGTGCACGTTGAAGAACCCCGGTGGTCGAAATTTCTGAAACCCTCCACTACGGCGTCTCTCATGATCATATGGTGGTTTGGGTACGTTAAACCCCACATATCAATCAATCGGTGGCGCCACCACATATTGTCACAGTAGTGAAGTGACATTTTTTTTTTTTACATCATTCATGTCGACGCCAACGGTCACACTTTGCGTTTGATGAGACATCCAAGGTTCTCGTTGCCCCGCCACGGTGGTCTAGTGGCTAAGGTACTCGGCTGCTGACCCGCAGGTCGCGGGATCCAATCCCGGCTGTGGCGGCTGTATTTCCGATGGAGGCGGAAATGTTTTAGGCCCGTGTACTAAGATTTGAGTGCACGTTAAAGAACCCCAGGTGGTTTAATTGTCCGGAGCCCTCCACTATGGTGTCTCTCGTAATCATATGGTGGTTTCGGGACGTTAAACTCGACAAATCAATCAAGGTTCTCGCTTAAACAAATCACAGCATATCCATGGAGTGAATGATGGCGAGTGAGGCGAGGCGTCTTTCCGTCTGTCTCTCCGTCCGTCCGTCAATTATACGAGATTGTCAACTATAGGAAAACCACTAACGCCATCTAGGAATATTTCCAGAAACATATATTCACAACGCCATCTATTGAGCAATTTATAAACTAGAGATGGCTACAGGCTGCAACTACTACTACTATTACTACAGAGGAGGGAACAACCCACACCCTTTGGAGCTTCGCCTCTAAAAGGCGAAGCTCCAAAGGGTGTGGGTTGTTCTTGGAGTGCTTGGAGTACTTGGAATCGGGGATACTTGGAGGGGGGGATTGGTGTACTTGGAGTCGGAGATACTTTAAGAGACCCGAGATGGTCACAATTATTTAGGGTCTTCCCTTGTGGTTGACCTCCTAATCATGTCGCAGGTTAACGTAAAATAGAACAAAAGCTCGATTTGCAATTTGTTTTATAGACGGCGACTGTAATGTACACAATTATCGAAAGAAAACCCATTGAACGGAGCTTTTGGACGACGTTAAAAGAAAAAATAACTCGTGCCGAAAAATGCATATCGCTTTCAAACAATTAACAGGGTCTTTACTCACGCTAAATATTCACTGAAGCGGTCCAATTGTTTCTGCTGAATACAGTGAAACGCTGCCAGCGCGACGTTGCAAATATCACCCTAAGGCTGCAATTCAATGCGTGGTTAGTAAGAAATTAAGGATGCGTTGTCTTACACGCTTCATCGATCTTAGGCATTAAGTTTCGGAACATATAAAATAGAGAAATAGAGACATCGTAGGGAGTCGTTTACTCATCAAAAAGTTCGCCATGAATTTTTATTCGCAGTATAATGCAACAGCTCTACGAGTATATTCATATAACTACACATCATTGTTTTATTTCGAAGAGGCGTTGGCGTCGTTTCGAAGCACTGACAGCAAAACGAATAAGGACACTCGACTAAATGCAAAGCTTGTGTTCTCTGAAGTTGATCGAAGTCGTAATAAATGAAAAGAAAAACTTCACGGTTTCCATATATTGTGGTGCTTCTGAAGAAACTGTATAGCATTTCAATGGTTCGCAATTCCTGCATACCGGATCCCGCTTGACCGTTAAATGACGCCGTTACGCTTCTTACGACATGAAACGTCCGTGTAGGCTTTGGAGATACAGCGGTTGAGGATCTGTGATGACTTGTAAGTTTCCGGAAAATATCATCACCGATTATTTTCAGAAGGAGCGCTTCTGAACTATACTTGATGTATGATCGTAAGGATCGATGGATGGTTCGATAAAGGACCCTGTCAGTTGAGCAGTTCTTAGAGGTCGTTTTAAAGAAGTATGTTCGAGAACTATCCGGGTTCGCCATGCCAATCGATTCTGTGTCGTAATGCTCCATATACGTTTTTAATTGCTATTCTGGTACAGACATTCAAATTATTTGATATTTAGCCCTCCGAGATCGTTGAAGCTTCTGGTCTAAGGACCAGCACAAAAGTTGAGTAAATTGTCTTACGTCCTTGCTAAGCGCAATATTTACAGCTTCCGTTTTGTCGATCACATGAGTGACATTTTTCTCCTTTTCTCTCCCTCTCTCTAACTTTTTCCCCTTACCCTCTCCCAAGTGCAAGGTAGCCTACAGGGCTCAGCCATGGATAACCTCCCTGTCTTTCTTTCATCCTTATTCTCTCTCTCTCTCTCTCTCTCTCTCTCTCTCTCTCTACATACGTATTCGTGTAGTACGTGTTCCGAAATGAACAGAAGACAGAAAGGATGCACTGAAAATGGAAATCAACCACGTGTCATGCGACTTTTACACTTTTCCAGTATGATCTGAGCGAACAGTTCGGTTCTCTATGCGCGCTTTTCAAACGTGTTATTCGTGCTAGCTCTTTCACTTCAGCCATATTTCTTAACACACCTTTGAATAACTGGTAAGCGACCACACAACGGCCTGTGTGATAGAACAGTTTTAAAGATAGAGAAGGAGAGTTGGGGAGCGCACATGCACAATGTCGCACACGTTACTGTCACAACATTGCCATCGATCTATAAGCTCTGGTGCAAGTCTGATGTCTCGAAGGATATGTGCACCGCCTTCGTCGCCTACACCAGCGATGGCCTCTCAGGAACTCATTCCAAAATGGTTTCTGGCATCATTGTCCTGTGGTCTACATGCTAGCTGCCCGCGAGCCATTGTCTCTACACGCCCAAAATAATTCAGCTTGTTGTGCGCCCGTTTCGTTACCTTGTGCAGTTGGCATGAAAATTTAAATGCCACTGAGAAATCTGAACTTCCCAGCAATATGAGACCGTAATCGCACCAACTGCACAGTACATGAAAACGCGCTTTATCGGAATCGCGAGGCTGCCTGCGGGAGCAGAGGGAATATTCAGTTTTTTTTTTCTCGTCTCCTGGTTTGATTATATATCTTCATTGTGTACGTAAAGAACGCCAGAGAGAATGAATCAATAGCTCTTTACCTTGTTAGGCTCAACCTGATGAAAACAACAGAGAATGAAGACAAGACAAGCATATATAAGAGACATTGTTCGTAGTCCTAACTGCACTGAACTAATAACAACTAAAATGCAAAGACACTGAAGTAGTGATGCGTAACGCTATATTGAGACATAGTGGGATATCATGTGGTGCTACATACAGTTCGTCTCAACTGTGCGTTGGCGATAGCACAGTCCCTTAATACCGTTCTGGTCACGAAACTTCTCCGTCACTCTATGGGAGAGCTTGATATGGTGCCAAGAGCGGCCGCTACGCGGCGCAAGCCGTCCTAGGGGGCCATCGCCCCGCTGCGCCCGGCGGAACGCACTGGCCGCAGCGGCATCCCGAAGGCGTTGTGGCGTGGCAGCTCGCGGTTTCTGCATCAGCGAAACGCGAACTTCATGTGCCAGTGCACCGTGCTCAAGGTGGATGGCATGAAAATTCGAATGAACAATGCCTAAGACGTGCTGTGTGACGGGTTGCAGCTCCGGATACCGAAGCAACAAAGAAAAGGCGTCGCTCTTCTGTTTCCCATGTAGCGCCGAACTCCGAGAGAAATGGAAGCGAGCTATACCGCGGTTGGAAGCTGGCGGTTTCAGCTTCGAAAGTAAGAACGTTCGGGTGTGCGAAAAGCATTTTGATGCTAGCGACGTTGTGAGAACCGACGAGCACATCGTGAACGGGGTGGTCGTGTCGCTTCAGCGAGAGAGACCGAGGCTTCGCACGAACGCCGTTCCAAGAATTTTTGACGGGCTCCCGGCGTACCTGACAAAGCCACAAACAAAATCGAGGGGCTATTTGAAAGTACCTAGCAGCCGTCTTCTTGCTCTCCTGAAAATTGTTGAAGAACATGTAGAGATGTACACGGTGCAAACATGCATGCGGTGACGTGTACGCGAGGATTGTGAGGGCATTTTGCTCGACAGCCGCACAGCGTCAGCAAGGTAGGTTGTCTGTTGCACTTTTAAGGACAACAGCTGAGGTTGTACACTTTTTTTTTGAGATGTAGATTACATTTCTTCACTCGAGAAAAAAACAAAGCCTCGCGGGCAACTGTGCGCAGTTCATGCCCTGCAAGTGGTGGGCGGAAGCCACAGTGTTAAGCATAATGGTGGGCGGAAAGCCACAGTGTTAAGCAATAAGGGCTGTGTATGTGAGCACGCCTTCCCATTTGTATACAGTGTCGTATAGTCTTGTATACATTCACTGTAATATGTTTTGTACTATTCTTATTATCTGCATATAGTGTAATAGTGGTATATTCAAATACAGTTTATTTAGGCACGTGAGCTAAGCCAGAGTGCACTGTTAATGAAACGAAATACACATTGTACAGTAGAGTCACAGATTGTGTAACATCGCTCAGAACAGCTGCAATAGTTTCTAGTGCTTTTCTTTCCAAAGTGTTGTTCTCATTGTTTTTGTGTAAATAAATGTTTTCCAACTTTCTTCCCCATTACATGCACCCATATGTGAATCTCCCATTCATAAGTACACACTTGACTAATAGGCGGCGTATCCTTAGCACCAAATTTAGCATTTATTGCATGCCTTAATCATAACCGCCCCTTCCCCCCTTCCACCCAAACCAATTAAAACAAATGTGTGATTGAGGTACCCTCGGTATTCGCAGAGGCGGCCAAGCAGCTAGCACCTGGCATCAAAAGGAACTTCCAGATTAGGCTGCTGTACTTCCGTTCCCGGAGAAATCATGGGTTATCGGCCAGTAAATAATAATGTCCTAAACAGTAAACACAAGGAAATGTCAAGCGGCGGGTGTCCCGTGTAAACTGCGTGGAAAGAAGTGATCAATCAAATGTTGGGCACGTTTAGAGCGGTCGCGAAAGCCCTCGGCATCGAAAGTCCCCGCGTCAAAAAAGCGATCGGCGCTCAGAAACGTGTCTCCAAAACAACTGCGCATTTGGGTCTAAACTCAATTGGAAGGTCTGGAATAAAACTTCTGGCTCAACCATTCGGTTCATTTGAATACTTGGGTAGCAGCGCGCGAGAGGCGAGCCGGATATAAACCAATGGGATTGCTCCTGTACTACCCAGTCGTGTTTCATTTCGTTCACTTTCCTCCCCCTATTAGCGGCCCTACCAGAATATAAAGCTCACCTACCGCATAAACATAATCGCCCTTTGGCCGGACGCAAATACAAACATGTCGAGCTGATCAAGCAGTAGCTGCTCGCATCAAGAGCATGGAGCATAAGCATCGTCTTTCAACACTTGCGAGCTATAGCTCGCAAGTACCGCTTCGAGGCATCGTAAGTATGCATATAATTGGGCTATGAGACAATTATTGACACAATGCGTTATCGCGCGGTGTGAGAACACTTTTAATGCGCCGCTGTTTATAAGGTGGGCCCGCACTTCCAAGTAAACTACGCGTGCGTTCCAAAGTAAACAGCTCTCATTCGTCGTCGACACTGGATCCCGTTTCATCTGGTGGCATTTATGCGTTCAGAGACGTTTAAAAAAAGTTAACAGGAAGAACAGCACGCACATAATCGCGTCGAAACGTCGGCCGCAGTGCGCATACAAGCCCAGCAGTGGCGGCCGCTTGTGGCCCCATACGACGGGTGGCGCCTCTAGCGACAGATTTTATCCCTATATCAACCTTCGGGCGGAGTTTCGTGACCAGAAAAGCATTGAAGGACTCTGGTGATAGTTATAGCGCGAGAACAGCACGACGACACAGATGCAAGAAGGACACGAAGGACTGTGTCATCGTTCTGTTCTCGCGCTATAACTATCGTCATGTCAAACCAACTACCTCAAGCTACCACACTTCTAAATGTACATTGGCGTTCATTGAGCTACTGGTCGACCATTACGCCAGCGTTTGATAAGCGCCTTTATGAAGTGGATGGCAAAAAAAAAAATCTCCACACCTTTATATAGGGACCGAATGTACAACCGCCAGAAGTTCAGATAACGTGTGTGATCCTCTGCCAATTGAGTTACAGTGGTGGTCACCCTCCTGATCACTTTATCGGGTATTTCTGTACGCCTAAACCTGGGAGTGTTAGCCAGCGCCCTCTCGTAGCCGTGTCAGCGAGGGTTAAAGACTGTTTTCTCCAGGCGGCAAAAAGACGTGTTCTTCGCGCATGCCATGTTAGCAACACGTAGAAAACATGAAAGAATACTCCTCCGCATGTAGTGCTCACCCCGGAAAACCATTTCTCAAAGGGACACTAAAGATAGAAACTTTTGTTTTCATATTATAGTAAATTACTCTGCCGCATAACAAAAATCCCCGCGCTTGCTGCGAGTAGACGCTTGATAAGCGAAAAAAAAAAGTAGAGAGGAGAAAATGTGGCAGGTGACGTCACCTCGATGTTACCGCACCAGTAACCGTGACGTCATGGATTTTGACGGAATAGTCGGGCCTATAGGTATACTTTCAAGTCGGTCAAAATTATGAGTTGTCTCTTGAGGAAGCCGCCAGGAACTCGACGTAGTAAGTTTCAGGAATTTCCATGGACAAAATGTGGCCATTATACGAATAAAACAGATTGAAGTCCGGGACGCCACCGTTGTAGATTCCGGTGGAATGTTAAGCTTTCGACATTGGTTTCGGCATTTCCTAACAAATCTATGCGGGTGGGCAGAAAATAACCATGCGGTTTCGAGTATAAGTTATTAGATTAAGCTCATTTATTCGTGTGCAACGTACCTTTAGAAAGTGGATGCACTGGCAGGCCGAAATTGGCTGCCCTCGACAGGATGGTGGTTGTCCGTCAAGTGGCTGGAGGGCGAGGAGAAAAACGCACAGTGTAAAAAAAATGAGAGGGAGAGGGGGTTCAAGGAAGCCGATCTTCACGGATCGAAAGAGCGATGGATCGCACCGCGGTCACTCGGCGATGACTCTGATGCAGTGTTGTTGAACGCTGCATCAAACTAAAGAAGAACAATATAAAGAAGCGACACGTGCCGGCGACGTCCACGGGGAGGCCGATCAGCTGGCAGACAGAGCGCGGACACTTCTGCGGAGACTCCATATAAAAACTACACGCGCCATTGCCTCTGGAATGCGGCGGTCAGGACAAAGCGCTTGCCGCAGTGCCAGAAGATGGGGGGAGCCTTTTTTGCGCAGGTCACTTAGAAAGGGAGCCGCCACGCCGCTTGAGGGCGAGTGACACTGATACGCTCCCAATTCCGTCAGCGCCCTTCTCCGCTCTTTCTGCGCCTCCCGTCGATTTGTCCCTCAGTATCCGTTTAGTACGGTGCAGTGGAGCTCCGGGTGGTACCGGATGGACGACGGGCGCTCTTTGGGTCCAGAAACTCTGGCCCTTCGTATAACCGCGGAAATCGTGAACACAGCGAACAAGGGGACAAAATATAGAAGCACCGACTGACGCTGCAGTTCATCTCTGTTTTGTTCTCTTGTGCAGTCAATCCATCCCTTGACCTGTTTTTCACCTTATTGTCTCGTTTTCTACGGACACGTATCAACTGGCTCAAATAAAATTTTAGTGCGGGTTATTTTCTTTGCTCAAGCGATAACTAGCGATTCTGGCTGTGCGTCTGAGTGTACAACACAGAGGTAGTTGTTTGGACGGCTTTCACCTATCTGTTGTGAGATAGTTCGAATCATAAGTTAGAACGTGCACCGCAGTGGTGGCTGATATAGTAGGCGTAAATGTTTTCAGCTGCAGCTTGTGTTCGTTGTCCAAGAGTGAGGAAGGCAATGCACAGAAAACTGGCTATTACTGTCATTGTTACGATTCAGACGAGATCATACAACTTAATTGACTCGATAATTGGTGGGATGGGCATAGACCCCACCTAGGCTTCGGCCGATTGTTGTTGCCACTTAATGACTTACCCGGCTTGCTGGACATCCCAGAGTGTGTGCTCCAGGTCTGAGCTGAACCTCACAAAACCTCAGGTTCAGAGACAAAATGGCACAACATATGGACCAACTACAGTGCGAAATACCGTGGCCAGGTAAGCCTCGTTTAATCTCGGTCTCCTTATTGTGCTCATTGCATTAGCCTTAAGCACTAACAGGCTCGGCTAAACACCTTGTCGAAGTCGATCATCAAACAAGTCAAGAATGACTGGCAGCGATTGTCTTCATAATCAAAAACATCAAGACACGTGTGAATCTGGGAGACCTAATAGTCTGCACAGCAAGTGCTTTCTCCTCGCGGGCATATTCCAACATCTGCCATTGCACCTAGCTCGCCCTGTTCTGCACGCAACTATACATTTGCGCGTACCGTTGGTCTGGCTGGCTTCGAAATGGACGTTGAGCGGAGCCCCTCTCTCTCTCTCTCTCTCTCTCTCTCTCTCCGGGCCGTTCTCACCTATCTGACCAGCGGTGTACAGAAGAGCTGGTCAGACTGCGGTGGTGTGAAAGAGATTGAAACGCATTGACCTCTAGGTTCTCTCGCAATCTTCGGCGTTCAGTGTCAGTTGTCCCTTTGCATACTTTTCGCTGTGAATTGGCGTGCCTGTGTTTCGCTCGGTGAGAATAACCGGGGTGCCTTCCCTTTGAAGAGAAGTGGTGCGAATGCCGGCCCAAGGCGTTTTTTTAAAGACGATAGTCTTTCTAGAGGACCATCGACGCAAAAGTTTTAGTCTGTCTGTCTGTCTGTCTGTCTGTCTGTCTGTCTGTCTGTCTGTCTGTCTGTCTGTCTGTCTGTCTGTCTGTCTGTTTGCCAGCTTTTAACCGTACCCTAAAAACACCAGACGATACACCAAACGGCAGACCCTATCCGCAGCACCCACCAATATTGCTCAAGCATCAGCGTTCATAATTGTGCGATTGTCAATTAAAAATCAATTATTGTGCGTAACTGTGGCACCATAACAACACGTCAATATTCAGTATGTGTGTCTTTTACTAGAAAAGGCATGCCTAAGTAATTTTAGGGATTGTAGCGTTTATCACGCTGCGCTGACCATGCAACGTTTGCACGAAAAGGCAAGTGTTTCCAACGCTTTGCTAAGACAGCACGGTGGTGGCACCTACCCGTCGCCTTGCGTTCTACACCTTATAATCTCCGAGACGGGCACACACGCCGTGCGCCCCGTTTTCCGGGATATCTGCCAGATAGCGCTCATGTATCATGTGTGACGTGACTTGATGCGCTCATTCACTGTGTTACGCTCGAGGCACTGTAACGCAGCGCCGCCAGAATACCATTGACCGATATTCTTGCGCAGAAAGTCAAATAAACGTTTTGTTTACTCTCTCCACACGCAAGCCTATCGTCTTTCCATGACATTTGCAGTGTAACATGCAGATACGGGGCCATTTTTTTCCTCTTGTTCGTAGATAATGACTCACTCGTTTCTGCGCGTTTGTAGGCTGTAAGGAGATCTCAATTTGTTAAAATATTGTGATGATTGAATAGTATACACTAATGAGGCTATCTGGGCAAAAAAAAATGACATGCAAAGCTTACACGGCACTTTAGGGACGGTTAAAATTGATTAGTACACCGACTAAAGAAAGATTGCTTCCGCCTTCAGTTGGCCTTGGTCGACATGCGTGAGGTAACCTGGAAGTTTTTCAGTAGATTGTAAAAGCGTTTTATAAATCTTCGAATTCATAACTTTCTCTTTCCTTATTCATTTTTTGTAACATTACATATTTCTTGCACAAATGAATTTTAATCATAATTATCAGTGTTGTATATAGCAGCATTCAAGTGCAGCAAAAAGAAAAAAAAACAAGCGAGTCATAGGCGTACTTCCTCCTCTTTCGATCTACGCCGCCATCCTACCGGGCAACGGAAAATATCTCTAGTTTCCCGCGTTTGTTTCGCGCCTAATTGCTCATTTCCCGCGATTGCGGATAACGTTTCATTCCTTACTCTATCTCGGCGGCATGACGATTCCTTTTCTTCTTTCTCGTTCATTGCAGTAGAGCCACAAGTCTCGCCGCTATTCCAGCCACCGATTGCATGTTCTTTCCATCAATTTAACCGCACTTGGCTTTGACTCGGCTGGGCTTTGGCTCGGCTTTGCTTCGGTGGAATGCGAGCGTGTTCAGTAAGAGTCCGTGCTGAGCATTCCAAATGAGGATTCACTCTTTTTTTCTTTCTTCGCCGGGTTCCAGTAACGTCATTACGTCTACTCTAAAGTTCTGCGCAAATGATGAGGAATCTGTTTTTATTTCTTTTTTTTTTCGTGGTTCGCCTCTTGATTTGTTTAAGGGTTCCCTCGCTTCGCAGCAATTACCGCTGATTGGTCTGCGGTCTATGCTGGCAAGCCAGCGAACCCCGCCCGATGGCGTCGAATGTGTGTAGCAGAGACGTTCGGCACCGCTGGGTGATGGAACGAGCTTCTGTGAGGATCGTACTTTATGGACGTTTTTCTTTTTTTTTTCTTTAGTGGTTACGTTTGAGACGCCTGCAATGCACGCAAAGTTTCCGACTCCAGTGTCTGCTTCAATCCGTGTGCCTTTAATTTGTGCGAAGCACTTGCAAGTTTGGTCTACGGCGATCTGCAGTATTCTTAACGCCACGACAAGTGGTACACTTCCATTTCCTCAATCAGTCAGCCTTCTACCTCCTCTTCTTATTATCATCACCACCATAGTTTATATGGACACACACATATACAAGAGAGAGAGAAGGGAAGGCAGGGAGGTTAATCAGATATTGGCATCTGGTTTGCTACCAAGCACTGCGGGGGTGGGGAAGTAGGGGCAAGAAAGAGGGGGTAGAGAGAGGGAGAGAAAAAACGCACTTGCACTCATGAGAAAACGAAAACACACACAGGGAGGGCGTTCTGGCTACAACCGTTCAGAAAGGCCGGTCGATCGCAAAACGTGCAGTAGCGCTTTCAGTGCCTTCTTCTGTGAAGTTGCATCTTGTCGATATTGGGAAGTTCTTTCCTCCGACAGAGGTTGATTATCTCATTTGCGAAGCTCCTTGCGATGGCATAGTCATTGTCTACTATACTCTACGCAGTCACAGAGAAAGGACACACACAAATAAGTATACGCCCGCCACAGAGAGAGAGGCAGAATGGCTGCCTACTCAATGGCCAGCAAATTTGGCACGCACAAGTGGAAGCAACGACTATTCGTCAAGGAACGAGTGTTACGGATACCGTTCATTGAAAAGCGTGATGCCAGCCCCGCCACGGTGGTCTCACGCTTATGGTGCTCGAGTGCGAACCCGAAGGTCGTGGGATGGAACCCCGCGGCGGCGGCGGCTGCATTTTCGACGGAGGCGAAAGTGTTTGAGGCCCGTGCGGTCATATTTGGGTGCACGTTAACGAATCCCATGGAGGTGGTCGCAATTTCCTGAGGCCTCTACTAAGGTGTCTCTCGTAGTCACTTTGTGGTTTTGAGATGCTAAACCCCAACCCCGAAGCTTGGCAACACCACACCCTGGGCTACAATGGCGGGAGCTATTGCCCAGTAGCCTGCGGGAATCTCACAGTGTATCGTGATAGTTCTTTTCGAGTGCAGTGACTGGTCGGCGAGCTCGATGATGAGTCGACTCAGATCAGGCCGTTGGCCTGAGCCTGAGTCGGGGTGAGTTTGGGTGAGTATTGTTTTGGTGAGTTTGAGTCTGAGTTTGGTTGAGGAAAATTTTCGTGAGTTCGATTCTGAATGAGCCCGGTTCACGTAAATATTCGTGAGTCTAAGTTGGAGTGAGCCGCAAGAGCAAAATATATTTCGTGAGTCAGCCTGAGTTAGCTCCACCATTATTTGCCGACCTATTGACCCGACTACTCTTCTTCAGCGTTACTACTATCATCGTTATATCGACTTGCCCAGTAGCCTGCGGGGCAGTGTATCGTGATAATTATTTTCGAGTGCAGTGACTGGTGGGCGAGCTCGCTGATGAGTCGACTCGGACCAGGCCGTGGGCTGGAGCCTGAGTCGGGGTGAGTCTCCACCATTGACTATTGACCTGGCTACTCTTCTTCAGCGTTACCACAATCATCGTTATATCGACTTAAGTTTGTACTCAAATGATTTCACAATTATTTCAGCAATGCACTACCTAATATTTGTTGAACGGAGGCGCCAGCTTGAGGGGGGAAGGGGGGGAGTCAACTATGGCATTCACCCTCTAAGCTCTTTTAGGAGTACTTCATGATACAGATATCCCATGTGGTGCGCTTCTTTAATAAAATGGTTCCTTACTAAGCGAAAGCCTTCATAACTCATATTTGAAGCTACAAGATATAAAGGACTATCACATCGAGCACCGATTACTTATTTATTTATTTATTTATTCATGATACCTTACAGGGCCCGATAGGGCATTGAGTAAGGGGAGCAAGTACGAAACAAAAAATATCAGAGAAAAATGCATTAATAAATACAGGGAAACAAAATAAAATATATAAAAATAAACAAAATAAAACAAACAAATACAAAATAAAAAAATATATATGTATTTATTTATTACATTAGGTATCGTCGTTAAAGAGCATCGGCTTCGAGATTGAAAAGGGCTAATTTCAAGCTAACGGACTCACAAGTCGACTCAATCGAGCTCGCCCAGACTCACGGCTTGACCCGAGTCGAAGCGAGTCCGATTGTGTAATATCTCGGTGAGCCCGAGTCCGAGCGAGTACGGTCGAATGTAATTACGATGAGTCCGAGTCCGACTAAGTCTGCTAGTCGAAAACTTTGTGAGTCTGAACCCGTGAGTCCTCGGAGAAAAAAAATATACTTCCCGAGTGACTCTGAGCGCGCTCCAATATTTTTGCTGACCTACGCATGGATTCTTCTCCGTGCAATCCGGGCGTAGACTTCAAGTTTGATCACTGTACGCTGTACTTGTACGCGCACTATAGTCGTATCTCATTAAAGCTGATAGCATGCGCGTCTTTCAAACTTATCTTCAGTGATAGGATAATACGCTACAATAGAAGAACACGCCTGTGCGCCCTTGTATGCGTGGAAGCGGATGGGGTGGCACACCATTTCCGGGCTCCGTAATCTGTCTATTATGTCCAAGTAAACAACGAGAAGGAGGAAAGGGAAGTTAGCAGCGCACCGGCTGTTAAAGTCTGGTCTCTTGTAAGGAAGAAAAAAAAACGCAGCGTCTTATTTTCATGACGGCGCTTGCCGACAATACCAAACCCGAAGGTTTCATCCTAAGTCGCGAAAGCTTCTCGCCAAGCAACGCGAACAAAGGCGGCGCGCGTGAAGAGGACGGTCGGAGTGACAACCGCGAAATCGCGTTGTGGCTTTTAATTTACGTTGCAGCTTACGCGAGCGTTGCGAGTCTTCCTTCGACGTTATACTCGCTCTGCGGGCACACTCGGTCTTCCAAACGTTGCATGTCCTCACCCAAAGTCCATTGCTTCCTTTTTGTTGTTATTATGCTCGCTTCCTCGTAGCTACACGTAATCTGCTGCGTTTCCGCTGGCTTCCGCATGGTGCGGATATGAGGATGATGCAGTTTTTTTTTTTTCGTATTTCGTTTTGCGTGTCTCCGGCGGCTAGCACTTTATAGAGCGAAGCCTTGCGTCCGCATTGTTCGCAGCGGTCGGGCGAGAAAAGGCCAGCGGTGCCTCTCTATTCTCTGTGCGTAGGCTGTACCACTCTGGCAATACAGAGTCGTCTAACATAGACCTACGAAGGGATGGGAGTGGTGAAGGGGGGGGAGGTGATGCGAGCCCTCACGATTCCGTCCTGAAGAGGAAGCCTGTGCCGGCGCAATGCCCATATATGGTGTCTAACGAAAGAAAAAAAAAAGTCTTGCTGTCCCACACTGTGACAGCTTTTGACTCCCAGGTGAAAGGAAAGCGTTCACTTATGGCTAAAAAAAAGAGAATCAGCTGTCCTACATGTCGACTGTAGCATCTCAAATGCTGATCACTAAGTACGTGGCTATCAGTCACGCCTACAACCGTGTATACAGACCAGGGAAGTTTTACATTTCTGGCAATGCGCGTGTTCATTTGAAAGAGTGGGTCATATGCTAGTCCGTGCTAGGGAATAATTTCAAAGACGATAGTCTTTCTTGGGGACCATCGACGCAAAAATTTTGGTCTGTGTCTGTCTGTCTGTCTGTCTGTCTGTCTGTCTGTCTGTCTGTCTGTCTGTCTGTCTGTCTGTCTGTCCATCTGTCTGTCTGTCCGTCTGTCTGTCTGTCCGTCTGTCCGTCTGTCTGTCTGTACATTTATCTGTTTGTCCACTCCTAATGACACCGGGTTCTTGAAACGGTCGACCCCGTCCGCAGCACCCACCAATGTTGCTCAATGTTCAGCGTTCATACTTGTGCAATTGTCAATTGTCCCTGTCCTTCCTCTTTCAGTCCTCCTCCTCCTATAAAGCAATTATTACGCACGTCTGGGGCACCATAACAACACGTATATATTCTGCATGTGCGTCTTTTACTGGAAAAGGCATACATAAGTAAATTTAAGGACCGTAGCGCTTATCATGCTGCGCTGACCAGTGCAACGCTTGCTAAGACGAGACGGTGGTTGCACCTACACGTTGCCTTGCGTTCTACACCTTATCACCTCTGAGACGGGCGCGCGCACCCGTCTCCAAGCCACGAGTTGTGTTTCCGAGAAAACTGCCAGATGGCGCTCATGTCTCACGTGTGACGTCACTTGATTCGCTCGTTCGCCTCCAGCTGCACGCTCGAGGTACCACGCAGCACCTCCAGAATACTATTCACCGATTTTCTTGCACAGAACATCAAATAAATGTCTTGTTCACTCTCTCCACACGCAAGACTATCGTCTTTCGACGACATTTGCAGATTAACATGCAGATACGGGGCCAATTTTTTATTTATTATTTATTTTATTACACTTTCAGCCCATTTGGGCTATAACAGTGGTGGAAAAACAGATATACATGCACAAACCTAAGCGACACCCTATACAAACAAAAAAGCATCTCGCTTTGTGCGCTGAAAGGCGATAAGCCAATCAAGTAAGTCGCGAAACTAATAAAAGCTGAAGACTATTCGAGAGACCAATGGGCTGCTGTAAGAAGGCATAAACTGTATAGAAGAAAAAGAACATCGCAACCCGCTCGCGTGCTGCCCATCTGTAGAGCGGATAGCATGATGAGACGGACGGCACGCCGACAGTCAACGTCTTCATCCGCGGCAACTATACAACGCCAGGTATATAAGCCTCAGTCCGCCAGCACCTGTACGATGCATAGGTATGTGAACACAGACACACGCACACGCAAAAAAAGGGCAGCCATCCGCAACTGCTGCCACGATGCATCGAGCCAATCCCGAGTAGCGACGTGAATAGAATGAGGCGCGCGCTAGCCATTGTCGGCGTAACCTTTGGGCCGGCATGTGTGCAGTGAGGGCGCAGAAGAAGAAGAAAGTGCATAGGAAGAGCGGCAGTAATATAGTGATGAAAGAAGAAGAAGTTAACGAACAAAAAGGACTGCTCCTCAGAGTGAGATTTGTGTACGCTGGACAGCCATCCGGCAACCAGGGTGCCTCCGGAAAGAGCCCCGCAGCTTCGTATGGGCGTTAAAGCGTAAGAGGCGGCAAGACGCATCGCAACGCACAATCACACACGTACGACTCGACAATGTTCTGCCGCTGATGCGTTCGGCTGCGAAGGAACCTAAGAAGGTAGCGAGACGTACAGGACCAGCGCGAAGAGAGTGAGTTCAGAAGAATTAGGTAGGAAGGGCAGCGAGAGGACGTGTCAGAGGTCCTCCCATCAGCGGCGTATCGGAAGACATTTTGGATCCTTTTGTTACCGTCCAGCGGTGCACTGACATAGATGGAGTGGTCAATCACATCTTCTTTTTGGCCTGCCTCCTTTCTCTTCGGCTCTCAAGCGTTTGGATGGTCAATGCATCGCGCAGGCTTCGCTGTCTCTTCTGGTGTACACATCCCCGGGACGTTCTTCGGGCGACCGACCGGGACTGAAGACCAGCGCGCGCGCCCTGACCGCACACTTTATTTCTTTTCGCGCCCCAACGGTGTATACAGTGCATGGAGAGCGCCGCGTCACCCGACTCATCAGGCAGGCACCTGCCGCTGTTTCCTTTCACGAAGGGCTGCCAGGCGCACAGACAGTGGGTGGAAGGGGATAGAGTTTGGTGTACACGTGTGTGTGTGTGTGTGTGTGTGTGTGTGTGTGTGTGTGTGTGTGTGTGTGTGTGTGTGTGTGTGTGTGTGTGTGTGGGTGTGTGTGGGTGTGTGTGTGTGTGTGTGTGTGTTGTACAGAGAGGTGGATTCACGTTCGGCCACCGTTTTTCGCTCCCCCTGCCAATGGGTCGGTCCTTCTTTCGTCATCTGCACTGGGTGCTACCATGCACTGTTTGCTACCCAGAGTTCTCATTTTTTTTGTTCCTTTACCGAACAACGGGAGACACGCTGCCAAGGAAATGCTCGCACGGCTTGCCTCGTACCTCTAAACAAAAGTCACGCGGCGCGAGCGAGCTCGGCACAAACCGGGGCTGAGGCTGTCGTCGATCTTTGGCGCGTGTTTGAACTCTCCGCGCCAACAATGATGCACCGTACGAGTATGCGCAATCCCCGCGGTCTCTCGGGGTCGCCCCCGAGAGCACGTGCAATCAATCTGCAGCGTCTTTTGTGAGAGCTAATGTGTCTGGCTTACTGCAGAGCTGCAGAGGTAGCGAAGAGGCTCGCCAAGGCGAACCGAAAATTGGAGACGGCACTGGGACCGGGTCGGCACATTCGCTCATCGCTTTAGCGGCTTCGAGCTTAATTGCGTTCGGCGTTGCTTTGATCCGCGCTGGACGTGGCAGTGCGCTCAATCAGAGTGACCTGCTTGTAATCTCCTTTGAAAAGTTCTCTGGTCAGTGCCTTTCATTCAGAAAGCATTCTGTCTGAATGACTTCATCACCTGTTAAGAGCCGTGTTATATCTAGCCGGGACTGGGTAGACCGAGTGACAGGTATGAATTAGCGCGTTATTTCGAGCGTGTCTTCGGTCTTGCATGGCTTCAAGAGGTTCTACAATTCAATAGATATGGGGAAACATTCATTGGTGCGGGGATCGAGAAAAATGTCTCAACCCCGCTTTTATGTAATCGGTGCCAGCCGAAGGTACAAGGACTGCCCGAGCATGCCCCGGCAGCTCAAACCACTTTTAGATGTGTGAACCCTGTGTTCTGCGTCATATTCATACAGTGCTCTACGCTAACGTATTAATGCCCCACACCTATGTTGAATACATGGTGTGTCACGTGTCCAATGATTTCGTTATAAGCTACAACAACACGTATTGATTCACGTGTGCTCTTTAGGAGATCGCGTGTGTTCTAACCGATCATGACTCGGTTTTGTTTGTCTATATTGGAAGGTGGCGCCCCACTGCGGACCTGAAGGAATTAAGTGAAGCAGAATCTTTGCCATGGCAGCCACAATTCGATAGAGATAAAGTGCTAGAGCACAGTTTATTTAGATTTATCTGCACATTAAAAAACCTCAGGTGATCAAAATATCCCTAGTCGTCCACTACACAGCACACGCGTCATAATCATGTCGTGGCTTTTGGATGTAAAACTCCTTGAACTGTATGATTTATTTAAAAACGACCTCAACAAATAAGTGGCGAGTCATCGTATGGCATTTTCAGTATGGCGCCGAACCAAAAAGGTCCTTAAATGTACCGGTAAAAAGAACGCTTACTTGGGGCGAAATGTGTGTTTTCGAGTTGAAAACAATCTGGAAAGAGTTTCGTTTTGCACGACCATAGAACTCTAACCGCCGCTCTTCTTGGAAGGCGATTGAACCCGATAACAATTGGCAGCGGCTTCAACCGTACGGAACTCCCTTCCCTTCGACCTGCCCTGAATTCGATGTGACCACTGGTTCCGACCAGTCCTCACCTGCAAGCTCAGCTGCACCGTCTGGCACAGACTTGTACTCAAGCTGAACCAACATTACAAATTCATCATTGGAGCTTCATTGCGACTGACGCGCAGTTCTCACATTGGCATGCCCAGTTCGAGTGAGACGCCTGAAGCCCACTTTCTCTTCGATCCCCAAACCTCTCCCGTCCGCGCCTTGCCCTGCAACTTAGTCCCCCGTTTACCCTTCGCCGAAAATAGCGGGTCCAGGCCTACATGGTGGCACGAAAGTTTCGCGTGCTTACTATAACGCGCTCTCTGTTTACCGCGGATAAGCGGGAGTGTATTTGTACAGGAGCAAAGGAAAAAGAGGAGTATAGGAGAGTCGCGTCCCGTATATATGTGGCGGTCGTGGGCGCTAATAGCTCCGCTTCGCAGCCCGGCTAGCTGCCTGCGCTCCTGCCTATCCCGAAAAACAAGCCCCCCCCCCCCCCCCTCTGCCTCTTTTTTTTTCTCTTGTCTGCAGGCGTGATGTTTCCCTGCACGCGCTTCATCGCGGAGCCATCAGTCCAAGTCCGCGGCAGCTGCGCGGTTTCCAGGCCCCTTTTCTTTCCACCCGACAGTAATATCGCCCTGATCCCCCGACTGGAGAGAACTGCAGGGAGCGGTGATGGGCCGTAGGCCCAAATCATGCATGGCGCCTTTGCTGGTATGTATGTATGTATGTATGTATGTATGTATGTATGTATGTATGTATGTATGTATGTATGTATGTATGTATGTATGTATGTATGTATGTATGTATGTATGTATGTATGTATGTATGTATGTATGTAGTATGTATGTATGTATGTATGTATGTATGTATGTATGTATGTGCGTATGTATGTGTGTATGTATGTGCGTATGTAGTTGTATGTATGTATGTATGTATGTATGTATGTATGTATGTATGTATGTATGTATGTATGTATGTATGTATGTATGTATTATTACCTTTTAAGAAATATTTTTGGTTCTTATGTGAGCGCCACTTGCGTCTCTGTGGTCAAGCATCTTTCACTTTGTTGTATACATTCCTCCTTGCATGCAGTACGCCGATTGTCTGAGGGCTTCTAGAACAGCCGAACACTACTGCCTAGCTGTCACCGAGGTCGGCGCAAAAACCTAAGGGTGACCTCACAGAAACTTTCTTCCTAATCACACCGAAAATCCTCGGAACGTGAACCAGTCCTGAAGCAAAGAACGTTTTTCTTGATACGATGTTTGAAGTTGCGAGTCGCCTTGAGAATCAAGTGAGTGAGCGAACAAGACAACGAGCGTGGGAGAAAAGGCAAAGCAAGAGAAAAGCAAAGGGAAAACAACGAAGAGAAGAAAAAAGCAAGGACAAAACAAAGGCAAGGCGAAGGTAAACGAAATGCAAAGTGAGCTAGGGCAAAGCAGGACTGTGCAACGACAAAGAAAATGCAAGCATTCAAATCATTGACAAAACAGGTCAAAGGCAGATAAATGCAAGGCGCAGGTAAACTGAAGCAAAAGCATAGGCATTGCAAGGGCAAAGGCAAACCAAAGGCAAATCAAGTCAGTGTAATAACCAAGCAACAATGAAGCGAGATCAATGCAAAGACAGGTAAAAGACAAAGCGAAGCCAAGGCAAATACAAAGAAAAGGGGGTGTAAAGGCAAACCAATAACAAAGCAAAGGTAAGGCCCTACCAAAGAGGAAGCGAAACAAAGGAGTATAAGCCCCCAGCGGACGCCAGTGATTTCTTCATTAACCACCCGGATAACGCCGTTGTGGAGACGTGACGCCGCCCTTAACGCAGCTCTACTCACGTGCTTTTCGTTCCCACGTCTCAGCGTACAACAAAGCTTGTTCAGAGACCAGACGCACGCCGTAAACATCTAATCACTCCTCACGCACGAACCTTTGTGGCGAATGCGCTAGCCTTTCTTTTACTATGTTTACTTCCCGCACACGTGCCTAACGCGTTCCGGTCATACAGCCCGTACCGTATAGAGGAAAGCCGCGAAATTCCTCACCCATCATCTACCACTGTCAGAGCTCTTTTCGTCCTTCGTTTGTTTGTTTGTTTCTTCGTTGATTCTAGCTGCACGGTGTCTTATTTGCGTATGCTTTCCGGGGGTTTTACACGTGGAACAGGGGTGAGTCCTCAACGTAACCCGTGCCAGCATCTGGATTGATGCCTGTAAGCTTTTCCACCGGCTACGGCTGGCTGCAGCAATCCGTTGCTTCCTAAGTGCCACGTCGGAGGAGGCGGTGAGCACAACCCGGGGTGGATGAGAAATAAGCCGCGCAGAACGTGGACTCGCTGCCGGGGCTGATCTGTTCGGGATGAGGCGCCGGATGAACATCGGACGTGTCCATCATGGCTCCCTCTCGGGGGCGTTTGCCGTACGCTGTTACGCTACTTCGCTGTTTGTACTGCTATTGCTTGCTGCTGCTGCTGCTGCTAATACTACGTCAACGGTGTTCGTTCTCTTATATATGGGGCATCCAGAAGGGTTATATTTTGCCGGTAGGCGGGATGGATTCGCCGCCTTATACCTTCTCTCCGAGTTCCTCGCCACCAACTTCTGGAATCGAGAGATGTGCAATCTAAAGAGAAAAAAACAAATCTCGCTAGGCAAAAACGAGATAGGGTTAATAGAAATCGTGTATATTTTGGAATCTCACGCCTTTGAGGGGTAGTAAACTAGTTGTCAGCAAATGGCTAATAAATTTGCCTTTCATTGTAACTTTTTATTCTCTCTCCGGGGCTTCTGTAAAAAAAAAAACGCGACATGGCTACAGGGGTGGTGTGATGCGGTATCGCAGTGTGGTGCCGAGTCCACAAACAATAGCTGCCACCTCGGGTATTTTCTATGTTCGCTCAAACGTAAATGTGGCCACCACTGCCGCAAATCAGACCCATGACATTACGGAAAGGTAACGTTGTTACCTTTTTTTACAGAAAGTTAAGAAAGTTCACTGTGGAAAAAGTAATGATGATGATTGATATGTGGGGTTTAACGTCCCAAAACCACTATATGATTATGAGAGACGCCGTAGTGGAGGGCTCCGGAAATTTAGACCACCTGGGGTTCTTTAACGTGCACCCAAATCTGAGCACACGGGCCTACAACATTTCCGCCTCCATCGGAAATGCAGCCGCCGCAGCCGGGATTCGAACCCGCGCCCTGCGGGTCAGCAGCCGAGTACCTTAGCCACTAGACCACCGCGGCGGGGCACCGTGGAAAAGTAGGTTAGAGAGAGAGATGTAAAGCGCACCTGTACAGACTATGTGACGGGCTGTCGTATATAGTCGTCAACAGAGGCTGGGGCTTTTCGTAAACACCGTCCTCCGAGTATAACCATCGTCACGCACTGGTTCTAAGCTCGCACTTTCCGCATGTTGCACTCGGGTGCTGCAAAAGTGTGATCTACTGATACGATAGTGTTAGCATTTTATGTGAACATTCATTTTTTTCATAGCGAAGTGCCTTCTCGCTTCGCCACCACCACGAACGGCCTTCCCATGATAAACCGGCTTCGCGTATGACCGCGTCCTCGACTTCGCGAGTCGGCGACTGCGCCCTCGAAATCCGCGTATCCGTCTTCCAAATGCTCTTTCCCGATGCAGCATACACCCAGAGGTGTGCCTTTCGAATCGCGTACCACACTCCACGTAGAAACACGTCCCAGCTATAAGAAAATAGACTAAGCAACTTCAAAGCGATGAACACGCGAAAAACGAAGGCAGCGGCGGCGTGTGTGTGACAGGGAGGCCGCCGAAGAAGGCTTGCCGGGATGCCACAACTAGACGAGGATCGCGTACGAATTGCATCGATCACTTTTGGTCCGGGTGACGTAATCCGTCGCGGCGAATGATGCATCGGGCCCGAGCCGCCGCTTTGGGGAATGCGCCGCAGCGGCATGTGTGACGCGCGTGTGTGTGCGCACCATTCCTTTCCGTTTCCTCCTCCTCCTCCTCGTCTTTCACTTCCTCTCGATCTGTTCTTGTACGCGCTGTACCTTTTTCATCTCTTTACCTTCTTCCAGCCCACCATCTGAGAGCGCACACGGCCTCCGATCTCGCTCGGGTTCATTTCGACCACCTGATCAATCGCGTTTGAAAGACGTCAAAAAGGACTCGCCCTTTCTGTTCATCTGTCGTCGCGTTTAGTCATCCAAATCTCTCCTGCTCTCGATAGTCGAAAGACTCAAGCACATCGTCGTTGCGTTGGTCATTCCTATCTCTTCTCTTCCTTTCCTAATTACTCGTTCAGTGGTGGGAGAAGTATACGAGAACACCGAGTTTCCATTAACGTAATCATTCTTACACAACTCCAATCCCGCGTAGTTACACAACGTGGGCGTGTGCAGTTAATGAACCACTGGTTACACGAGGGGAAAGCCAGCCACTTAAAACGGTGAATTGGCGTTCCACTGTTGCCGGAACCGGCATTTTGTAGCGACGTATTATTCTTTATTCTGCGCTGTAGTCTTTATCGTACACCGCTCATGGCCTGTCGGTTCCGTTGATAGCGTGCGCGGAGGGTATAGCTCTCGCCATACATTGGCCAAGCCGTGGAAAACAGGAAAAGGCATTATAAATAGAATAGGAGAGAGAGAGAGAGATAAAGATGCATGGAAAGGCAGGGAGGTTAACCAGACGCACATCCGGTTTGCTACCCTGCACTGAAGAAGGGATAAAGGAGAGAAAAGAGGTTGCAGAGAGAATAGGAAAAACATACTAATTAAAGGCCCTTCGTTTTGTGGCGTCACTTATTCGAAGTACAAACGTGCACAGAACAGTGTGCATAAACTTTCGACACACCTTGAGGGCAATGTCTTCTCCTGGGCTCCTCTATATTGCCTGGTAATGAATGTACACATAAGGCTATGTACATATACTAACAGCCCAATATTTACAACAAGAAACATTCGGCAGATCTCATTCATCTTGGGAATCGATGTTATTCGATGCATGCGGAAAGAAAGTGACCGTCTTATAATTTTTTTTTTATTGAACGGCACGTCATGAAATGACGCTGTGTATATGCATGGGTGTTGCTCTTACAGCCATATGTTGACGAGTTGTAGATGTTTATATAACCAGTTCTTCGCACTTGAGCAACGATGCCACCAGGAACGTATTAGCGAGATGAGAAGCGATAAGCGGATATGAAGCGCGTTTAATTGCTGGCGAGGATGGTAGCCCTATACACTGCTAGACAAATCGACTTCAGCGCATGGCACCTAACTACAACTGACGTTAGCCCGACGTGATGGCTGTGCCATATGAGTACATGTGTGATGTTTTTAATATTGGATAGCCAGCGCTGCAACCGCAGTTGACGTTTCATTAACATTAGGGTCTATTCGAAAAGTAGTTCCGAGACCTGGCTTGACTATGTGCGCCTCGCCGCGGTGGTCTAGTGGCTAAGGTAGTCGGCTGCTGACCCGCAGGTCGCGGGATAGAATCCCGGCTGCGGCGACTTCGTTTCCGATGGAGGCGGAAATGCTGTAGGCCCGTGTGCTCTGATTTGGGTGCACGTTAAAGAACCCCAGGTGGTCGAAATTTCCGGAGCCCTCCACTACGGCATCTCTCGTAATCATATGGTGGTTTTGGGACGTTAAACCCCACCAATCAATCAATGGCTTGACTATGTGGTACAATAATGCCACGCGGAATGCTTCGGTTTGATTCCTGGCGGGACCCTGACATTTATTCTTTGCATTCGTCGGGTCAACGCTGCCGATGTCAGGTTTCTCTTGTCGCTCACGCGTTAAAATGGTTCTTGTCGTTCCTGGGTTTTAAAGCTTCAATGATGTGCGGCGCATAAACGCATGTGCCACTGTTTGGCGGGAAGTGTATGACGGGGTACGCGACGGAATTGTGAAATTATTCATGTCTTGACTGGCGCGTCATATTCGTCAAACCACCTTACCCTCTCATAAATTTTGGTTCACGCCAAGTTTAGTGCGTAATCCCGTGATCATCCAGACGTAAGCGGCTGTATAGATAGATAGATAGATAGATAGATAGATAGATAGATAGATAGATAGATAGATAGATAGATAGATAGATAGATAGATAGATAGATAGATAGATAGATAGATAGATGGATGGATGGATGGATGGATGGATGGATGGATGGATGGATGGATGGATGGATGGATGGATGGATGGATGGATGGATGGATGGATGGATGGATGGATGGATGGATGGATGGATGGATGGATGGATGGATGGATGGATGGATGGATGGATGGATGGATGGATGGATGGATGGATGGATGGATGGATGGATGGATGGATGGATGGATGGATGGATGGATGGATGGATGGATGGATGGATGGATGGATGGATGGATGGATGGATGGATGGATGGATGGATGGATGGATGGATGGATGGATGGATGGATGGATGGATGGATGGATGGATGGATGGATGGATGGATGGATGGATGGATGGATGGATGGATGGATGGATGGATGGATGGATGGATGGATGGATGGATGGATGGAGGATGGATGGATGGATGGATGGATGGATGGATGGATGGATGGATGGATGGATGGATGGATGGATGGATGGATGGATGGATGGATGGATGGATGGATGGATGGATGGATGGATGGATGGATGGATATGAACATCAATTATATATATCACCCATTTTTCTCACTCTATTGCACAATTGTAGCGGAGATCCAAATTTTAATTTCATGCAAGTTTGTCCAACCTATTTCTGATGCCCACTATACTCTACACATGGGCCATTCTGCTTCAACTGTAGTCCGCCGCGATCATGTAGCGCGGTTGCGCTGCATGCTCGGCTGCTGGCCCGAAGTTCATTGGTTCGACCGTGGTCGCATTTAGATGAAGGCGAAATGGTGGAGGTCCAAGCCCTTCACTACGACGTTCTCGTAGCCACATCATTATTTAGGATTAAGTATTATTATTACACCCCAACCCACTAGAAGTTAACGACACTCCGGTGTCACCAGAGACACCCGGGCATATGGGCGCCGCATTGAGGCATATGCGACGCAAGACGAGATGGATCTACTACCGGCCACGGGTCGTGACCTCGAGGCTGATCGCGGTGCAGCTGGCGTAATCCTTAAAGACCCTCGAATGAGTTGCCGGATATGCGACGCAATGCCTTCTCTCCGCCACCTCCGTGCCGTGCATTCATTTACACGTACGGCAAGGCCAATCGCCGTGTAGCCCGCCTGCGCGGATTGTTGCGCGGCTATAGCCACTCGCGTTGGCTCTCTTGGGAAATCGGCTCGAGGAGGCGCGCTCCCGGATGAAGAGGAGCAATGGGCAGCGCGCGAGAGACCGTAAGAAAGGGGCAGCGAGTGTGGAACGCGTGCCGCATTTATGCGCGTTTAACAGTACCGATCTTACCGAACTCGTGGATTCGCAAAGCGTAAACTATACAGCGGTGCAATTGCTTGCTGTCCGACTTTCAGTTCCGAGCGCATAGGTGCATGCGCACGGAGTTCTGAAATCGCCCCGCTGATTTTGTTTGTCCAACGGCCGAAGAAACTTAATCTCGTGAAAACCCTCTGATGGTTTCGTGGGATGCTCGTGTGAATGCTCGCGACACTGTTCGTGTCATTGTGACTGGCGAACTGTTTCATTATGGGGTGGTATTTCTTATTGTTCTATAAACTTCGACTTGACGACACTCCCATGTTTATAACACGCCCTTCATCGAAACACACTCTCTAACAGTTGCCTGTTTGAAACCTTCTGTGTATGCCGGGGGGGGGGGGGTTGAACGCTGCGGTGAGCGTGCGAATTATTTGTCCTGTCTTTATTTTATTTTCCCTCGCCATTTCCCTCTCCCTGTGTAGGGTAGCAAACCGGGTGCACCCATGTTTGCCTCCCTCCTTTTCTCTTCCTTTCTCTCTTTCTCTCTCTTGACGACTCACCTGTCACCGTTATGAAAATGCACCAGGCACCTCAACGCACCTGGCTCCATGCGAGCTTACACAGACCATTTGAACAGGTGGTGGCCATGAAAAATTTTAAACGAGCTTAAAAGAGCCTTGACACAAAAGTTCACACCTCGTTTTTAGGGGCGAAGCTTCTTATATTGGCACCTGTTCGTCCCTCGTAGCCGGTGTAGTGTGTAACAAGTATAACGTTTTGACCTCCAAGGTGATGCCGATGAGAGATTTCTTCTGTGCGCGTTTGAACAATAAAAGATAGTGCTCACTGTACATGCCAATGGCTGCTAAGGGGGAAAGAGAGACAGGAGCATTTGGCTTTTAGTTAACGCGTACGCTGCAATCCCCATTAGCAGCCATTGGCATGTATATTGAGCACTATCTGACAAAAAAGGGTTACTACGTTATACTCGCTGGGTGTAACCTCTTTAGTTTAGAAAGGTTTAGCGAGCGTTGAGCAGCAGTGCCATGAATACAATGAACTAGTACATACCATGAATTTGAGGTGGTTAAAGGTGGGAGTCGGCCCGAAGCGCAAGCCGTAAGAAAGTGTACGTGTGCCCCCTCTCGTTTAGTCCTTGGAATGTCCGCTGGATGGCGTTGCTTCTATTTGGGGATTATATGAAAAGATGCGAGATGGTGGTACCTGGAGTGTTGAATGGATGGACGAACGGACACACAGACAGATGCATGGATGGACGCATGAACGGACGCAGGGGCGGATGCATGGACGAACGCAGGGATGGACGCACGAACAGACGCACGCATGGACGGGCGAATGGACGCATGGATGGTCACACAGACGGACGCATGGACAGACGGAAGCAAGAACGAATGGACGGACGAATGCTTGGACGAATGCTTGGACGACTCCGTGGATACGTTCCCATTTTTTTTTCCTCTTATCCTTTTTCCCCAGTAGGTAGCTCTTATCCTTTTTCCCCAGTAGTCAATATCCACGCAAGTGACGATGTCTTGCGTGGATATTGGCGTCATATGCTACGTCGCGTGATGCGAGGTCAATGGATGCGTCATGATGACGGTATGATGTCGCACCATGCATTTGCCGCCTGTGACATCATGCACGATCTCTATGGTGAGAAGACGTCATCTTACGATGTGAAGACGTCATCTTATGATGTGAAGACGTTCATCATGTTAGGTATCATTCTGGGAAGAGGTCAGCATATGATGGAAGTCTATCGACCAGTCACATCATGATGACGTCACACGTCAGCGGTTTGCCGTCATGTTTTGACATATTCGCATGATGATTTCTCGCATTACTTCCGTTGACAACAATGCTCACTCTTTGTCTGCTGAGACAACTTTATGTTGTTTTCATAAATATAGCGCTAAAAATGTTTTTTTTTACACATTGATTGCGAAATTGTGTTTTCTGTGCGCAGTCAATAGACGAATGACGTTATGTTCCTGCAAACTGCGGTACACTCATTCGTGTAGCTCAAGCACGCACTCATCGGTCAAGTCATGCCCATGTACCCGTCTCTGCCACCATAAGAAGCTCGCCCGCCAGAAATGAGCAGCACCGGACACGCCGAGAAAATAAAGTTTGCTTTCGCCTTCTCTCTCTCCCTCCCCTTATCTCCGTTTTCGTCTTTCTTTTCGGTCTTTCGTTTCTCTTCCATCTGCGCTCGCACAGCGTTATGTGCAGTCGGTCCTTTGCGCGCCGATTTCATATACACCGAACTCGCGCCGCGCGGTCGATCTCCTTGGAAGACGGAGCTTGCCGGCAGCGACGGAAGATGCATCGGCTTCTTCTGCACTCGCGGAGCGGCACACGTACGAACCCGACAAACGAAAAGCGTCGAGGTGTGAATCCCCCGCCGTTTTCCGGAGCGAGCGAGACTCGGGGACTGCCCGCTGCGACGCGGTGCGCTCGCTCATCGGCAAGAGGCTCATCGTCGCCTTCGCTCGGCAGGTCGGCGCTGTATACACTCGCCGTTACACGAGCACGCAAAAAAAAGAAACAAAAAGTAAAACGAGAGAGAGTGAAACGCTGTGCGTTCGGAATCCGCCTACGAACAACACCGCCTGTAATTCCGTGCAGTGTTCTGCTGCAAGTCGCAGAATCGGGTGCACCATCAGTGTCGTTTGCGTGCACTGGTCTGTTCCTTCGCGTGAGCTCAGTGTCGTTTTTCTTGTAACGCCAAATTAACTATAGGCAAAAGTACGCCTTCGTGTCCGCTGTTTAGTTTTAGTAGTGGTTTGGTTGTTGATGTTATCACGTGACATATCAGTGATATCGTTCGAGATTTAATAATTCCACTCGTGCATGCACTGAAAGGGACTCTGCTTTTCGTATCCTGCCATGGTAGTATTACCAGTGAGACGATCAGGTAAGGGATGATTGACGCTTGCGCGAGAATGCGTTCTATTACGGAAAACTGAGGACTTCTGAAGTTACCGAAGACAAAAACAGGGAGGGGGAGGGGGAGGGGGAGAGAGATGTCGCAATACGCTATACGCTGGGCTAATACATATTCCGGGCTTGGCGTATTATGATATACCGTCGTTTATTACGTTCTATGGTGAGACATATCATGCGTATACAAGCGCCCTGACGATAGCTTTACCGTAACTACACCCCAAAGTGTGTCCGTCAGCTCGTGCAGCAGCTATTATATAAGAGCAGTTTTCCGCATCGCTGTCATAATTAACAGGACGTGTTTACGCTGTTCATTACTTTGCGTAACGCCCGACCAAAGCTGTCATCACTTACGCTGTAGCGCGATCTGCGCGTTGTTATCGGCAACGCGCGCAGACACCGATGCACGGTATATTTCTTCACGACCGTCGCAATGCCCGAACAGGAACGCTCGCAGACGTTCTTCAAGTACGCGACAACGAGAGAGAGAGGGGGTGTTTGCAACGACGTACTGGTGAGCTTACGTTTAGGGTTGTCTATGGCAGCCGCATACGGTTCATAATACAAGATTATTAAAGACTGTGTACAGCATGCACCTTGGTGGTGGGGGAGAGCGACCACCGAACCGCGAGCGCTTAGGGAAGGAGACCGCACCGCGGAGGTGTACGGCGGCGGCACGTAACGTATTGGGACGATCCTGCCAAATTACCGCGGCAGGGAGCGATCCATCAAAACGCCCAAGTGAGGTGTCCCGAAGAGACGACGCCGCCGCCACCACAGGCTTTTCATTTTTTGTACGCGCGCTCGCGAAGGTTGGACTGCGAAGAATGGTGAGATAGAGAGGAAGGGAGAAAGTCTCGCAAGGATCGGATAGAATGCCGATCTCTACGGGACGTCCGATACAAACGATATTATATATATATATATATATATATATATATATATATATATATATATATATATATATATATATATATATATATAGCTGCTGTAAGCTCGTGGCTTCAAGTGCATGCATGCCTCGCTGCTCTTAGCCCGACGCCTATACGGCATGAAGCAGCTTGTTCGCCTTTCAGACAATGGAAACATTAAAACGGCATCGCATGCTTTGTGGGTAAGCCCCTGTGGGGAGTCTTGAAAGAGAATATCTATGTTTCACAAGTGCAGCCGCTTTTACTTAAGGCATGTGCTTGGGCTGTGTGCAATGAGAGGGAACGACCTATGTTATATTTCTGAAGAATTTTGGATTTTTATTGAAGATTTTTGGATTTTTATGACGTCCAAGATGAGAAGCATGTTCATTGCTATGCCTCTTTTTGTTTTGTAAGGCAACGAATGTGTGGTTTGAAAGTGATGGCAAGTGGCCCTTTACGTCATCATTTCAAAGGCTCTGCTGCTAAAAATAGATATTTAGATTCACTCGTATTTCCGAGACACTTGCTAACACACTGTCCAGAAGACAGTTTTGATGAAAAATTCGGTATGCGTGATTGTACTTAGGAGCGCGAGAAACACATGATACGCAATAAAAAAGGACTAGATGGGATGAGTGCTCAAGTTTCCCAATATCTTTTTTGTATCATATGTCACCATGGATACTTACAAACTCTCCCAAGTATGCATTCTTAAACCAGCATTTACTCTCCGACACATGCATACATCAGACACGCAGAGCATCTTGAAGCACTCACGTGACATTCTTAGAGATGTTCTTCAAAACCAGTAGATCGGTATGCGTTCGTGTACTGCCGGCGATCCAGCCCTGGCCACAGCTCCAAAGCGACATTTCATTTTTCGTACTCAAGTACTCGCAAGGTACAGTGCAATACTAGATATCCAAGCAGTCATACAGGCACAACTTGGGAGCTACATGTCAGTACTTTACGCAACCAAACATCATAACTATATGCAGTGTTCCGACAAACAAATAGTCCGTTATATCCAATATTTGTTGTAATATTATAAACATAAACTGCCTGTTACAAGACCGCAGTGTGGCTCGCGTGAAAAATTTTTGACACAGCACAGTTTTCTAGGTTCGAAACACACTAGAAATGAGGTCATCCTTAACTGCATATTTGAGGTTCATCAGATTAAGCTGACTGGAACACGATAAGGTGAAATACCAACAGAACGATGTTCGTTTGACAAAACAGGCCTCTGTTCACATTTTTTTTTAAGATGGATGAGACATATGAAATAAAAACTACGGGGTTCTGAATTCTCATTCAATGTTAAATTTTATTTGTGCTGTATATATCCTGTTACCTAGCACGCACCACATTTTTCTCCGTTAAAGCCGATTTGGTGGCCGCTCTTTCGTTTTCGGCTTCGTTACAAAGAGAAATGAACACAACCGAATTGGAGCATCTCCGACCAAAGTCTGCACGCAGTTCAATATAACTGATATTTCGCTATATGAGTAACAGCGTTGTTCAACTCTGTATACTCTTCCAGTAGCGAGTCGTATACTCACTCTGCAAACAAGTTTCGGTTCTCCTAATTAGGCGCACACTCGTTCGTCATCCCCGTATTCTCTGAAATCAATAAAACGCTTCCTCCGTGTAGTCCAGACAACATTCGACGCCACTATTGTGTATAACGAGCGACGTTGGCCGCCCTATTACAGACCACACAACGCGAACAAAAAAAAAAATGCTGCGTGGACATCCAGCTAACGAGCTACGCTTTGGACGCGCTGTCCGCACTATCATTTTCGCTCGCCACAGATAAAAACGACACCCGCGCACCCCCACTCCAGTCGGGACAAACGTGACCGCCAGTGGGCGCGTCAGTCGCGAGAGTGCGCTTACGCTCGTAATCCGACGCCTCGGACTGCGAGCACCTCGTTACGGACGGGTCCACGTTTTGGACCTTCTTCCCCTCCCCGCTTCGTGGTGTCCTTCTTGGTGACATAACGGATAACCCTTCCATGTATGTGCTGCTTTCGCTAGCCCCTGCGTTGGTGTTTATGCATTACGTGGCTGTTCCTGTTTACGTGTATGTCAGCGTGCGGTATATGATCTGCGTGTCGCCATCTTTTTCGTTCCAGCGCTGAGGGAAGACGTAAGCCGAGTCTGCGGTTGCTTTCACCGTCATTTCGGCAATGGCATTTCACCGTCATTTCGTCGCTATAAGTAGTATCGGATTCTTCATCCGGCATCCGCTCTATCGTTTGTCGTACGATAGAATGTATACGTGTTTCTTCGTGATCATTACACGCTCTGTATTTATGCGTACGCATTAAATACACAGCGTGCAATGATCACGCTAGTGCACTATAAAAAACATGGTCGAGTGAAAAAGGGTGTCTCTTTGTCCCACAACGAGAATCGTCATCTTTATTCCTGACCCGCGCGACCTTTCTCGAAAACTCGGCACTGGTCACTTTACTATCAAGACTGCTATGCCACGCTGACAACGCACCTGTCGTTCGGGGCCCTGAAAGTGGCGGGCGCGTGGCGATAATGCAAGGAAAGTAATGAAAGATTAATGATTATTGTTGTGGAACAAAAAGACACCTTTTTTTACTCAATATATTATCAGTGTACTCTTCCTTCATACCGAAGTAGCGGGAATGATGTGAAGACGTGAATTATTGTCTTCAAAGCAAATTAATCTTGTGGCGAAAACAACAAAAGGGCTATAGTGGAGACAGAGATGAATTTTTCTTTTCTTTCATTCTTTTTCTTCTAATTCGCAATTGGCACTTAAAATGGGAAATAATTAACTAAAGTTCTTTTTAGCAAGAAAGCGATGCAGAAAGTATTGGGCAAATTCACCTTATAATCGGCCAATCCCCTCCTTTGGGTACGAGCCATGTGCAGAGGAAATAACAGCAGCAACAAAACACGACGAGCATAGGTGTGCGCAGAGTTAACCACTAAGAGGGGGAGGGGGGGGAGTGTCTCACCATTTCTCGTCCTCATTGTCTCATTCGCGCTGTAGAAAATACATATGCTATGATTCTTCTAGCTTATTCTAATACGCTAAAAACCATCTTCTTGTTTTCTTCGTAGGGCCATGGTAAACCTTGCTACGTTACAGTGAGATATTTTGTACTGGGAAAGAGGTTGCAAAAAAGTGACTCTCACCCTTAAGGTGGCTACATTGATTGGGTAATAAAGATAACGAAACATCTAGAAACTATCGTATCACCGCAATATCATAAACCAGTGGAATGGAACGTGGCTGTTAACGAACGTGTATTGTTAATGGTCTTATGACAATCAATAACATTAACAAAGGTAAACTTTACTGGTTTAATATCGCGAATCAGATGTGATATGGCAGGACGGTAGCTGACACGTCGTGAAAGGTGGCGCTCGGACAGGAAAATCGCCGGCCAGGCCTTCCAAGCTAACCCCGCCTGCAGCAATATCATCACTATAGCCACCACCACCATGAATCAAAGAAAGAAGCCACCACAAAGATTATCTTCGTTGGGATTCACTTTTTAGCCATTCCTTGTATAACGGAAGTTCAAACAGCCATTCCTTGTATAACGAAAGTTCAAACTGTAACCGGTGACCTTGGGGTGCTCTTAAAGAAAACGCCACAGCCACTGCACCGCCATCGCATGTATGACATCTTCCACATCAACTCGCTCGTTCGCTTCTATCCACGTTCCAAGCGTAAGCCAAGGTCTGCACGGAAGAAGGACGGAACAAAATGATAGCAAAAAGTACTCACATTCAGTCCCAATTAGGCGAGGATTTGGGGAACCAATCTAATTGGACACGGGAGAACGCGCCCAAGCACCGCTGATCGAGAGCCGAATAAAAGTACCCCGTTACCCTCCACCCTCAGCCCCCTTATCTCAGTTCTCCCCGTTCTCTCCCCCCCCCCCCCCAACCCTTCCCGTACTACTGCCTTCAGTCGCCATACCAGCCCCCAGCTCTTCACGTCTCTTCCCGAAAACCTTCCAGATTTGTGCGGTTGCTCCGTTTTCTTGTCAGTTGATCTCGCACGGAAGGACAGACGAGGCCCCTACGTTCACCGTCTTCACTTCTTTCACTAAACGCACAAGGAGTGCATTCGACCGGCTGAAGGGTCTTCCATCCCCAACTGCCTTCCTTACATCCGCCCTTCCCCAGCCCTCTAGTAGCTGCCGAGGCTCTGAAACCCCGTTGAATCCACGTGAGGCCCAAGTTAGGCCATCCCTCCTTCCCTTCTCGCACACACCCGATGGTTCCTTTTGTTCGCTCGCCCGGTTTTGGTTTCGTTCTCTGCGTGCGTCCACGTTGCAGGGACGAGACGACGTCGACGACAATGACCCGTCGACGGTGACTGCGTGAGCATTCGGGCGAGACGGGAAGAAAGGGAACACCGGGACGGAGGGTTGGTTGGCTGGCTGGTTGGTTAGTTTCTCGTTTTTCCAGAGCACCTCTGGATGTATGCGGAGTGATGTCTGAGCGTGTGCCGTGCGTTTGTGAGGGTCGGGTTGCCCTCCGATGTCCAGCTTAAAGTATGTACTCTATGTGCTGCGCTGTCAACCCCCGTCGACAAGCCTCTATAGCTTTTTGTGGGTGAGACGGGCCGTGTCAACGCTTTCCGGCGTGGTGCCTCTGTTTTATCGACCACCCGCGGTTGTGAAGGCACTCCCCTACCGTAGTCTTTTTTTTTCGTGGATCTCTGTGTTGCGGTTAGTTTCGGAGTCCAGTATGTCAGTTGGACGAAAACTTTTTCCGTTTCTGAAAAATAACGGAGCTGTCGGAGAATTTTTTTTGGTGCACATATTAGAGATCTCGCTGCGAGCAACGGAAACAAAAATGGTAGGTGTAACCTTAAGAGACAAGAAGAGTGCAGAGTGGATTAGTGAACAAACGGGGGTTAAGGATATCATATTTGAAATCAAGAAGAGATAATGGACATGGGCCGGGCATGTAGCGCGTAGACAGGATAACCGCTGGTCATTAAGTAACTAACTGGATTCCCAGAGTAGGCAAGCGAGTTAGGGGGAGACAGAAGGTTAGGTGGGCAGATGAGATTAAGAAGTTCGCGGGTATAAATTGGCAGCAGCAAGCACAGGACCGGGTTAACTGGCGGAACATGGGAGAGGCCTTTGTCCTGCAGTGGACGTAGTCAGGATGATGATGATGATGACGATGATGATTAGAAAGCTTTAAGCGCAAGCACGTACGCGCTCAAAGAAAGGCGAGCCATGCAGTGATGTAATGGAGGAAAAGAGGACGCAAACAACTGCTGCGTTGTTTTTCTTTTAGTGCTTACGTGCTCGTGTGGTAAGTACGACTGTGCGTTTCTATACCATGAGCTCACTCTATTCATACCTCAACTTAACTTTAATGCTGCAAAGGTCAATCCAGGTCGGCTCCCGTTAGTAGGCTTCCATAAACATTTGTGCGAACAAGCTTGGACTCCATTTGATCGGACGGACGCTTTGCCCTGCTCATCATCGATTGCTCCGTGCATATATGCTGTGAACTTGGCAATGCCATCAATCCTCTTTAATCGTCAACTATACGAAAACTTTGGGGCGTTAAATCCCTCATATCGATCAATCAAATCAAAACTGTACGAAAAATATGAACGCCATCTAGTGATATTGTTTCCAAGGACATATATACGTAACGCCATCTAGTGAGCAATTGTGAAAACTAAAGGTGGCAACATACACACTACATACGAACGGAGGAGGGAATGGCCCACAGCCAAGGAGCTTGGCGCCTAAAAGGGCGATGGTTTTGCCTCGGAGTCGTCTTAGGCAATCGCAGAGTGGGCTTTGTGAATTTTGGGTAACTCTGCACATTTATCTGATTTTCTCACTGTCTGCAAGACCGGAGGCACCGCGATCTCGGAGTTTTACACTGCTTTCGTGATCTGCCCACCGCTGACCAATAAGCTACGATGACGTGCGACGACGTTAGAAATTTTGGTGATCTGTGACGTCGCGATGATGTCTTCATGTGGTGATTTTTCGCATCACTCGCGTGGACGCCGAAGCGAAACACCGCTCAATTTTCGCGTCTAAGGAGACATTTAGAGTTTACAAACCAACGAGTTCAGAACTCTACTCTTCTAAGTTGCCAACCGAAGAACCACATTCAAACCACACTGCGACCTTTGCGGAGTTTGGGAGCAGCGCTAAAGGCGCGACTCCAGCAAAGCTTAATTCCACAAGGCTCCGCAGCTACCTCGTTTGATTTGGTCCAATTAGCAGTGTGGTTGGGCTCAGATCCCAGATCCCAGGGGGGCTGGAGCTCAGACAACCTTGATTCTGTGCGCAGCGAAAGGAAGGCCGCAGATCAAGTTCGCCCTTACTGGACACCACGCGAGGTGTAGTCTCGGTCCGCGCTAAGCCTCGCGGTGTAATACGGTCGCCATGGGATCTGGGATAGCCAGATCAGTGTCCGCACTGTAGGAGATGTTGCATTCGATCGCAGCTTGCATCACGGCGTGTTGCACTAGTTATTTGCGGCTTCATTTTGTGGTTTGTTGGCTGCCTTTGCTTTGTAACAGGCTGCTTAGTTTCTGTACCTTACGGCTTTTCACATTTCTGATATAGGGCTGTATTTTCAGCGCTGCTGGCGGAAAATAAATGTATAGAAAAAAATTAATACAGAAAATTTGCAACGTCGTGAATCTTTGGTGCGTCGTGGTGCCTTCTCAGTCGAATCCAAGGCGAAACGAAAGCCGTCTTCTTCTTTGCCGATGTATCGAACTTCCCGCGCCCGCCTCCGCAAGCTTTTTACATCTAGCGAGGTTTTGCAATGTTTCCAAGATCTGAGGCACGGTAACCTTTATGCCCGTTCCCTTGCTTTGCATCGCCTCCAAGATCCTAGGCACGGCAAGCTTTCTGCACGTCTTCTTGTTTTGCATTGCCTCCAAGATCGGAGACACGGCAAGCATTCGGCACCTCACCTTGCTTTGCATTGCCTCCGGCGTTTGACCCCACCTTTGACCAAGCGGCAATGACTACTGATGCCGTCACCGTGGGACCTGACGTTAATTGGCGACTTTTCTGTCGTTTCGGCCCATGCATGCGCGCTTCCTCCCCACTAAGAAAAACTGGGGAAGAGCAGAGCCTCGGCCTTCCCCCCACTTTTGATAGTGGTCACCTTTGCTGCACTCTGGAGAAACCAACAAGTATACGGTGAAGTGTAGCAGCTGGGGCTAGTTGGTATGACATGACGATAGTTATAGCGCGAGAACATATAGCGCTCGTTTCCTTCTTGTCTTTGTGTCGTCGTTCTATTCTCGCGCTATAATTATCGTCAAGTAAGGTCAAGTTTCCCGTCACAACAGTAAACACTAAATTATGCTCTTACGGGAGAATGAAAATGTTCCGGGGCAATGATACAACATAGTGAAATTTGGCCAACATTTCCTCTGTGAAGATTTTTCTTGTTGGCTCTTTGCGGTGCGGGTCGCCTATGCGACGGGTTCGCGTCTTGTGCTGTAGTATTGCAGAGCAGCGAAGTGCTAAACAAGTGCTCTATAATATTACATCACTTGTTCATGCTTTTATTATGCTGTGACTTGTTGAAGTTACGGATGGGAATGAGCAAACGCTTTCACCACGCTTTGTGTGCATGGGTTCTTTTCTATTTTTCGTTTTTAAACACCGATCAAAGCATTTGCTGCTTTCCGGAAAATAATTTTTTTTTCTGAAAGTATATATCGTCACGGCTTCTCTGTCAAAACTACGGTTGCAAGCCGATGAGTGTGACGAATTGTTTTGGACGCGGAAATCGGGCTAATGGCGCCATTCTTCATCCTGTTAAAGTGTGATTGAACGTCGTGGTATCTAAGGAAGCGAGTCGTTTCACCTCTGTGTACACAAATTCATAACAAAGTGTGAGCGCGTCGCTGAAGTTCTCTCTCTCTCTTTCTCTCTCCACACACACACACACACACACACGCACAGATTATATATATATATATATATATATATATATATATATATATATATATATATATATATATTATTATTAGGAATAGTTTGCTGTGTCGCGATGGTAGCGGTGGCGAAGAGCGGTGAGCCATCGAGCGGACTTCGCTGAAGCCTTTGCCGGAAGGCGAAGCTCCCGAACGAGGAACATGTCTGTGGCACAACAATATTTTTTTTTGTGGCATTTTCATCTGAGAATATGACCTCGCATTTCTCGAGGTCAATTGAGCGCTCTCCGTTTGTTGTTCCTCGGGTTTTGCTTGGTTCATTTTCGGCGCTTGCAAGCCTTTGTCCCGGTCCAAAAATGAAGTTCTGCCTGCGTCAATGGATTCAAAGGAGAAAGCATACGGTTTCTGTGAAGTGCTTTGGTGCTGCATCCCTTGCGAGACCTCATATATATATATATATATATATATATATATATATATATATATATCCAGAGTAGGGTGTTTGCCCCCCCCCCCCCTACTCGTGAAAGAGTTGGCACGCCACTGCACGTTCGCTGTACACTAAGCCTTCAGTTTCAGCTGAAGTATACTGCCCACGTAAGACGCTCTTGCTCTGCTAGTAAAAAAAAAAAAAGCTAAATTTACCTCAGCATGCAACTTTTTTGCTTCTCACGAAAATAGGACTACTGGAGGATAAAGTGACCACAGCGTACGTTACGCAGTTTGACACGACGCCCACATATTGAGCTTAAAACCAGCGAACACATTGCGCTATACTTTTAGCAATAGGCACGAAACGTAAACGTTTGTGGCGTTGGAATCGCTATGAATTTTTCAGGACTCTAATCGATGCGTGACACTCGCGGTTCTTTCCAATGTTGCCGCCATAATTTTTTGTCAACTCGGCCTCGTCAAGTGTGAAGCCTTTATATGCTATCCCATAGTACCAGTAACCACTTTCTCTAAAGACAGTGTGAGACCTCCGGTACGGCTTTATGCGGTACCCCAAGGCAGAGTACCTAGTACTCTAAGTCGTTAACCACGTCTTCAAATACAAATGTGTAGCCGCGCGGTCCATTTTATACCTTTTGGGACGGCTTTCTGCTCTCCCATATTCGCAACTCCAGCAATTCATGCGGCACCTAGCAGCAATATATGGAAGCTGCGTACTGAGGTCCATACAGACCAAGCGCTAGTCGTATACACGGTATAGGAACATGATAGGATGCATATGCATGATGCCACCCGTGAAAAAAAAAAAAAAAGACCGGCCAAGCAGATTTTTTTCCAGGTGAGGCACCAGTGTTAACTTGTTAACTCGAACCTATTAAATGACTATTAAATCCAGTGACTACATGTCGCTGCGGTGCCCAAAGTATACGTAAACAAATTTCGCAGAGACGCGGTGCGCCATGTGCATTACACACACAACGCGACCACTTCAAGAACGCCGCCCACGCTTGCGGGACAAGTGGTGCCGACTAAAATGAGATGATCCACGTAAAACACCCACTTCCTTTCAACAAAGCAGCGCGAACTGCAATCACACTGCAGAAAACTCAATATTTGTGTTAGCGACAGCGGACGTGGTGACCTCCGTGAATCCGCAATGCATCAACTCCGCAACGCCCTCTCATGTTCGTTTGAGTTGCGAATAGTAGAGTACCGATTACTCTCAATCTTTAAACACTTTTCAAAATATAGTATATGATTATTTATGAGTTCCGAGACAGCTTATTACTCTCTTTTAGTAGGGTATACTTATACTGCTATAAAGCATAAACAATTTATTCTGAAGATACTTTTTCTTCTCCGAAGGCGGAGAGCATGTACTATAGCGTAAGCCGCGCACATGTAAGAATTGCGTGGTAATATGATCGCCTCCATGGCGACTCGATCGCTTCGATAGCGACAGACCACAGCGGATGTGGCACTGATCAGCAACTTTGGTGTTACTCAGGGATATATGAGCACGCAATGTCGCAAAACTCTTTAAAAAATGTCGATCTTCAGCCGCTTCCAACGTGGTGACATAAAATTAAGGACACTTCGTAAATTGCAATCTGTGTTCGTCGAAAACCCCGAAGGCCATTCGTCTCACTGTGCCTTCTCTTTTTGCTTACACTCCCAGTAGAATGACACACGAACGGCATGTGGGCGCGTTTTATTATTATTATTATTATTTTGCTTAAATGTTTTCCCTGAATTGCAGTGAGACGCGAGGCTGTAATCTGCCCCCGTTTCACAAGCGTTCGTATTCTGGCTCTTTGGGCATACATCGTGCAGATGTCATCCGTGTTCCAGCGCTCATAAAGCTCGTTAATCCTCCCGCATGAGAAGGAGGTGCCACAGTTGGCTCTGTTGTCAGGTTTGCCGGACGGGCACTGGTCACCGTGAGTAATTGCCATTAAACGTTCTCGCCTTGAAATTCGTTTCCTACACTGTGATGAACGGACGATCAGTTGCTGGTCATTTTTCTCGCGAAAAACTTGTCAACATGCGCACGTATAGTGGTGTTGGTGGTGGCGGTACGTAATAAGTGATGGGTTTAGAACACTTTAAAAGCTTGTGGATTTGTGCTTGCTCGTACGCTATTATGGCGAAAAACAGTGTGATATAACGGAGACAAGATCGACCAAACAGGGCCAGCCATGGCTTCAGAGATTGTGAACAATCTCGCATGCTCCCTAAGCCTATCATTGACGCAAAGTGTGCCAGAATTATAATGTACGAACCAGCCCAACTCTCCCCTTTAACTGTGTACCTTCGTTAGCTTAAATATCCGTCGGTTTTATTACGTTGTGTCCGATCTATCAGTAATACCCCCTTCTTTTTTGTTCATATATCATAGGTGCTTTACATGTCAACAGCTTGTGTCTGGCTGTAAGCCAGGGAGAGTATACTGTAGAAACGGAACATGTCCCAATATATCCTTCAGGGTTCCCATGCTGTTACACATCCGGGAAAGGACAGAGCTTTCAGAGCGACGCCTCTACCGCAAGAGCTCAGACGGAATGTATGTGCGGCTACACAATGAACATGCCCGTAGGCTAAGCTGCACGTAAGAATCGACGGGAGCCCAGCTCTAAATCATTCTTCCGCTCTCCCTCGTCTCTTCCTCGACCGCTGTTGAAGCGTATCCCCGCTGGGGGAGCACGTTAAAAACCATTTTTCTGGTCCACTGGCGTTGAAAGTGTATCAACTGCCGGGGCAATGTATCCAAAACTGCCTCTTGTGTTACACCCAGAACTCGTACGCAGCCATACCGTCAGTACGAAAACAAAAAATGAAAAAGACGTGAAGAGGAGCTGAAGGTTTGGGATGTGGGGAAGAAACGGGAGAGCGCCCTCGGGGCAACTTGCGAAGAATGACGGAGGAAATAAAAAGAAAAAAAACTGTGGGTGGTGGCGCGGGAAGAAAAAGGGTGGAGGGGGATGAGGGCTGGCAGGCAGGCAGCGCCGTCTGGTGTGTGGTTTCATGGGTGAGGGGAGCTTCCGGGACTGCGTGTGGCGCGACATCTAGCGGTCAAGTGTAGCGTGAAGAGACGCGCTGTGACAGGCGACCGACCGGAATGAAGGAGCAAGTCGTCTGCTGTACTTTCGTCGCCATTGTGCGCCTGCGTATGTAGTGTGTGTATGCACGCGCACCAAAACTTGTATAGGGAAGATATATGCTGCGAGTTGAGCCTTGCGCGTGGTGGTCGTTTGATGCTGCCCTCTGGCGGTGTATGCTCATCTTGCCCACAGCATATAGCGCGGGTAAATGTACGTGCGGTGATCGCAGTGCAGGTTTGTGAAGCACATGAGTGGCTCTTGAAGGGAAGATGATACCCGCTCAGTAGCGGGATAGCCTGACTGGCACTGAGGGGTTCTATAGCTGGGTGCTTATTTTCTGTTTTTTTTTTTTTGCTACTTGTGGAACCAACTTCGAAACGCGGTTAGCGGTGGGAGTTGACCCAGAAAACGGAGTAACGATTGTTTCCTAACCCATTAAACTGCAAGAGGGCGAAGTTTACAAGCCATGGAGGAAAGAATGCTGGTAGCTTTGAATAAAGCGAGAATTCAAAATGACCCACGGTCATAAAAGCCTAGTATAGGCGTACAGTTACCTGTTGCCGAAACAGGTGCTATTTCTGAACTATTCTTTTTACATCCTCAATTGGCACCTCTCCATGGCTGCGTCAAATCCGAGACGACTTACTCATGTGCTGCGCCTGATGTACAGAGCATGATGAGCGTGCGCATTGAAACTGACACGAGCGTATGAGGTAGCTGCTTTTTTTTCTTACTTTATTTACGCATTCCCGCATCTCTCATAGCATAGAGTAATACGGCATCATAAACGTGGCATATAACATATATAGAAACTGAAGAGACGAAAAATTCGTCAATATGGTGTAGGCTGCAGCTGGCGTTTCTACAAGCGGACTTGTCTTTTTCAAGGCTGCAACGTCGAGGTTTTGCCACGCAGCCTCGAATAAGACAAGCAGGATGGTCGAAATTAAACCTCGGTTCGAGCTCGCCAATCTTCGTTTACGAGTTTTCATTCATCGCAAGCCTCTATTTTCCCCTCAACTTGTACTTTTATAGATGGCTTCCACAGACATCTTTGGGACCACCATCTTCAGCGCGACAAAAATGGGGACGATAAATAAAGGCAGACTGCAGCGCTGACTTGCAACTAAGTTTTATTACAAAAGAGAAGCACAACAAATAACAACTGGAAAACCTGAGAAACGAAAAGAAACACACATGTCACATGCTCAGTGAGACAAAACACAACAAAAAGCTGATGAGACGTGCGAGCTATGTGTGAGGTAGGATACCTCTGCATTTGATAGCGCAATTGGAAGACCACCGTGGTGAGGCAACATGGAAGACCACCATGTCGGTGCACCGCATGGCACATGTAAGGCTGGGGACCTTACACGTGTTAATGTTATCATTACATCACTTGCACGTACTCTTGTTGACCCACAGGGGCCAATAAAACTGTGGCCTCATCGATATCACACTGAAGCAGGTCAAACGCGACGCACTTATGCTGCCTGTACGCCATGAAGGCCTCCATGCCGGTGAACCAATACGCTGTAGATGCGAACGTGACGTCGCATGCAAGCGATCCACATACCACAAAAAGTACCCTTACAAAAATTATTAGCCCAATAAAGAAGACATGAGACAATGTGTGGCGTGTATATTAAAGGAAAAAAAAGTCCAACAAAGTTTAGCTATTCCCGCAAATAATTAATATCGAATCTTCTTATACGAAGCACGACGCTTCGCGACTCAAGTGCAAGTTATGTTTCCGGGTAATGTGTTTTTTTCTTTTTTTGCTTTTGGTGAAGCACTACAGTGCTTCATCTTCGTGAAGCACTTGAGATTATGTGACGTCATCGTGTAAAACGTGACATCACCACTCGGTCACACTGGTTTCGTTGCAATCTGAATATAACGGCGCATATTTTTTTTTATTGCGTTGTTCATGCGATGCTTTCACATTTATGACCACTTCTTCTATGGCAGTTTCAGTGGTGGTATTCCACAGCTTCGTTCGTTATCTACTTTCGCAGGGCTGGAATCAGCGAGGCAACTGTTTTTTTTCTTTCTTGCTTTTTTTTTCTTTATTTGCTTGTTGTCCTAGTGTGATCGGACATACGCGATAGACTTCAGACCCAGGTAACGTGAGTTATCACAAAAACAGGTCACGTTAACTTATACTATTGTAAGTGTAACGCTGGCTGTGCGCTGATCTCGGAGGTGCAACTGATAGTGAAGAGACTTCAGAGAAAAGCAGAAACGAGACTAAATATCGGAGCCTTCCGATTCGGAATTGGTAATTTCTAGATATGCTTTTCCCCTTTTTTTTAATGACACGAAGTTGGCACACTGATGTTCCACAGGCCTGATCGTTATCAGTCGGCTAAACCAAAAATAAAATGTCTTTTGCGAACAAAGGAACATAACCTGACACACAAATATAAGCATTGTACGTACAAACAGTGAACATACCTGGAACGCAGAGCTTGGCGTGTGAGTGCTGAAAAGATACAAGTCAAATGTCAGTACCCGTATAGTTGCACTGTCTCATATAGTGCAGACCAAACCACGTTGTAGGCGAATACACAAAACATTTCGCTTCTCCTTGTCTGCAGAACCTCGTGAAATCTACAAATGGTTCACTTAGGCAGTAGACTTCATGGATCAGCCAGCAAAAAAAAAATAGTTCTGGCATCTGACGTAGAACAAACTGGGCCTACAGGCCGTCTACCTACCACGACTCCCTTAAACAACGCCTCCACGCTCGAAATTCGGGCCCCACTCGGATCAAAATATGGCACACGCCGGCGTTCGCAACGCACCACCTACAGCGTGCGCGGAAACGACGAAGAAAAAGGGAGGCCAGCACTCACAGCTAGCACCCCGTTGCATGTTCGGAAACACCATTTCGGGAGAAGATTTAGGGAAAGAAGGGATGCCCCCCCCCCTCCTCTGCCTTCACGCTCTTCCCCGCTTGCCTCCCCCTCCCTAGCCACCCGTCTTTCCCCACTCGACCAAATCACTCCCACTAAATCAATGTTCCGCGGCTAATGCGTGCCACGCTCCTACGTGGGTGACGGGGAAAAAGGAGAGCATTTGGCCGGGTGCAAACGGTGCTACTTGCCTGTGCCTTTCCTTTATTTTCCTTTTTGTTCCCTTTTCCTGTTCCCCCGACGCCACTGAGTAGGGGGGTCGAGTCGGAGGCTAGCGAGGAGAGTTGGTGGGAATATTTGTAGGAAATGAGGAAAAGAGCGGGCACAGGAACGGGGAATCGCTTCTCCCCCTCCCTTCAACTCCCCACCCCACTTTCCCGCCGGCGATTAAATAATCGCCTCGAAACACGTCATTGAGGCAGAGCCCTTCAATTAACCGCGGCATTTTGCGCGTGGCGTCGTCGGTTTTAGAGTTCCCTTCCACCCATTTTCCTCGCGTCAGCAGTGCTTTAGCCGCGATGGTTGCAGACACGCAGTCCTTGAACCTGGCAAAAGGGTGAGCGTTGCTTTTAAAACAATGGCTGCGGATGAGGCGCCCCATGCATGAGCAGCCTAGCGATTGTCGACATGCTCACCGACATTGTTTCAGGGTCAGTCGTTTTGTTTGGGAGGATAATAATAATAATTTATGAGTCTCAGCGTCGTAAAACCAAGATATGGACATGAGAAATGCCGTCATGGAGGGCTTCAGAAATGGCGACCACCCGGGGTTTTCCTTTAGCACGCGCCTTATAAATCGAAATACACGGACCTCGAAAAATTCTTGGCTATATCGAAAAATCCAGCCGCCATCGCTGGGATTCAGTCCCGCGACTGGCTGGTCAGCAGTTGAACACCACAACCACTAGACCACCTTGGCCAGAGAACGCGAAGATATTAGGTGAAACTCTAATAACTTAGCAAATTGAGCTAGTTAGAACATACTCATGACGGTCAGCACAAAAAAAAAAGCTGGACGGTAAAAACGAGAAAGTACACGAGAGAATTGCTGGTGTCGTGTAGTTCCTTGCTCTTTTTATTTTTTTTTTGTCCTTTTCTGCGCGAACTGTCGTGAGAAACTGTATTAAACCTACAGAATTCGGCAGCGTGGAATAACGCGGTGCCGGCTATCGCGCAGCAGTGCGGCCCTTGAAGGCTCACCGGTTCCATCCTGACCATTTATGGCGGTGACTGCGGGCCGCTTCATGTTGCCGCTCTTCATGATATCGCGGGTCTGAATGCACGTTCTTGTCCGTGGGGAACTGACGTGGTTCCGCTGCTTATACGATCGTGCATGGATAACGGTCAGGTTCCCGGCATGGAGGAGGGAAAGAGGTTGGAGAGTGCATTGCGCCATGAGAAAGAAAGGTCGTACGCCGGCCACACTGATGGAGAACTTCACGGTTTTTCCGTTAGGGAAAGTGCTCTCGAATTTTCACATTACCATGCATTCGCAATCATCCGGTCACCGTCGGTAAGCAGGCGTTACAGCGCGATGGCGAAAAACTGAAGAAGTTACGTGCTGGCATGGTGATTTCCATATTAAAAGAAAAGCGGCGCACAAAAAGACGGAGACAAAGAAGAGAACCACATACAGCGCTGCACTCACAACTGAAAGTTTAATCCGAGCAACAAGAATTTAAAAAGGTAATAGCCGCGCATGACAAGTGAGGTACAACGAGAATAAATGATACGCTCATCAATAAAAGTGAACTCTTTTTGTGCAATGTAACCGAGGTCTGGCTTACGCAAGCATCACGTGACTTGTTAATATAATAGGCTTCAGACACCTCACGGGTGAATTCCACATTGCTTCCTAAAATGAACTTTCACTGAGTGTGGCGCTGCGATCGTTCAGCCATTAAGGGAATAATGGGTAGTACAGGAAATTGCCTAGTCTTCGGGCTTGTATAGGCTTTCAACGAACTTGTGGCTTTGTTTATTGCTGCGTTTTGGTTCGAATAAGATAATGGACCTGTGTGAAGTTCATGGCGCGATTTGAATTCGCGATACTAAAGAGATCAATGTGGTGAGGTGAAAATGCCGCTCATTTGCCGATTGTCGTCCCATGACAACGTAGCTCGAAGCCACGCCAAGCCAGTCGGAGCCGAAAGTGTAAAGATCAGAGAAATTTGTGTATCACCCATCGCTTCCATGCTCTCTGAAGCACCCAACGTCCGTTGCAGCTCCCATAGACACTAGCGCCAGAGTTACCTTTAGTGTATTCATAAGAAACTCTGGTGGTTTCATCACGTAAGCGAAGTGATGGCGGCATGTCCTAACGTCGGCAAATGTAGATATCGGCACACTCGTTTCTTCGCATTCAGTGCAATTAGGAAAGTATGTGCGTGCCTACATGTAAATCCTATGCGTGACCGAAAAATCAAGGACGATGGAAATAGAATAAATAACAATCAAACTTAGTCAGAGTGGGGATCGAACCTGGGTCGTTTGCGTGGCAAGTGGATGTTTTACCATGCAGTGAAGTTGACACATGCTTTGCAAACACGCGCGTCCTTTATCAACGCCCACCACGAGGGACGCCCAAGCCACGCCATAAAGAGCGTCTTAGCGTCTCACGTTGTCGTTAGCGTCTCACGGCGTCTCTGGGCTGGCGGACGCCCGTCATGGCAAGCCAGCCCCCGAAGAAGGCGCTAGCCTTCGACGTAGTCGTCCCCGAGGAGACTAGTCCCGAAGACGTCGTTGACGCGACGTCTTCAATAGTAGGAATCGAAGAAGTATACTGCGTTCAGCACTTTGGAGGCCGGAACTACCAAGTTACCGTCAACAGTGAGGCCGCACTGGCCCAAATCGTAGACGCGTCGCACCTCATCATCCGAGGAGAGCGCGTCGCCATCGTACCCCTGGGACCCCAAGTGACCCAAGTGACCGTCCTGTTCCTGCCGTGCCGCGTACCCAGCGAAGTCCTCGCACAAGCACTCTCTCCCTACGGGAAGGTGCTGCACATCACCAGAGGACTCATGGGATCGCGCCCAACCGTGACCACTGGGACGCGATACGTCCGCATGGAAATGAAGGCTTCGTCACCGGTGCCCAACTACCTCAAGGTCGCGGGCCATCGAGTAACCTGTGACTATAAAGGCATCCAGCGAGTGTGTCGTCGATGTGGAGACAGTGGGCACTTCCGCATGAACTGCACAGCTCCGTTTTGTGGAAGGTGCGGCGTTTATGGCCACGACGGGAAAGGCTGCTCGCTGCCGTGTCGCCGTTGTGGGGACCCGCATGCCACCGTGGCCTGCACCATCAGGCCATCGTATTCCGAGGCGGCATCCAAGGATTTCCCCCCACTTCAACCAGGAACGCCATCTAAGAACAAGTGCGACGATTCGTCAACGCGAGCCGTGGTAACCGACCACGACCAAGGTGTGCCAATCGTGACGCTGCACCAGACGCCCACTGCGTTTCCAACGATTCCGGGCCTGGTAATCCCTCCAGGTACTGAAAACTTAAATTCCCCGCGTCCCGTGGCCATTTCTGAGGAATCGCCGGCCAAGCCCTCGTCAGACGTAGCGCCTCGTGAGGACGGCGTCTCGGATGGCAATATTGCATCTGAGGCTCCTCGCGTTGCTGCTCTGTCGACAACAAGTTCAGGTGTCATCGAGGAGTCTACACCTCAAGACGACGACGCCTGCATCTACGAGGACTCCAACAGCACCACGAGTGAGGCGCCCCTACAAATTGACGAAGACACCAGCTCCAGTGACATAAGCCAGGACAGTGGAGACGTCTTTGTACCATCCTCGCTCAAAAACCCGGACACCAAACGCCACCGGATAACTACTCGTGACTTAGAAACCCCCACCAGAGACAGAAGTCCCCTGCGGACTTCGACGCGATCCCGGAAGCCCCGAGCCTCCGGTGGATCGCCTGGCCGGAAAAAATGACTCAGCCACTTGCGGGGCATTGGCTCCCGCACCTGATAAAGGTACCCCTGCATTTGCGTGATTCTATAGAATGTTTTCATTTTCCCCATGGCTCTTACTCTAAACGTTATTACTTTTAACGTTCAAGGTTTCCGAAATCCACAAAAACAGGCTGAGGTATTGGCTTTTGCACGTTCAGTGCACTGCGATTTGCTGTTCGTGCAAGAAACAAATTTTTTCAAGCTTTCTGATGTACTCGCTTTCAAGCGCGCGTTCAATATTGATTGTTTCTTTTCGTACGCCAGCACGCATTCGACTGGCGTCGGAGTCGTTATTTTTAACCGAGGTCTTCTACGTGACCATCATGTTTCCTTCGATGCCTTCGGACGCGTGCTGGCGTTCGACTGCACTTTTTTCTCGTTAAGAATAAGATTTGTTGCCGTGTATGCCCCAGCGGCACGCGAGAACTCAAACGCGTTCTTCCAATCTCTTGATGCGTTTCTTTTAAATTCCCGACATGTGGTACTTTTAGGGGATTTCAATTGTGTCTTAGACTCACACGCAGACGTTCGAGGTCCGGGTCGTGGCCGGTCAAACTGGAATGCCAGAGAACTCGAACGTCTAGTGCAGCAATTGGCATTGAGTGACATTCATCAAAGTGTGCATGGCAGTAATTATGCCTATACTTGGCGTCGAGCAGCGTCGAGCAGCCGAATTGATCGCGTGTATGCATCCCCCAGTCTCATTACCTACGTTCACGACACCGGGGTAATGTCATTGCCACCGACACCAGTATACATTAGCGACCATCGGCCGGTTATGTTCTCTCTCCGCCTGCCAGCGGGGACGCCAGCGGTTCACAGACCATGGCGTCTCGATTGCCGCGTCCTCCAGGACTCTCAGGCTACGGAGAAATTATCCCGAGCGTTACGCGCATCGCTCATTGGGGCGAATGTAGCTGATTGGGATCGCCTCAAAGAACAGTGGCGGCATCATTGCAGTGCGTCGGGCAGAGGACTTTGCACCCGTATGTCAAAAGATGCGTCATTGTTAATCCAGAAGATACGCATTGCCAATCGAGATCCCAGTCCTTCCACTGTAATGCGGGCATGGCAAGAGGAGCTCGTTGAACGGTACCAGCGTATTATGCGCGCTTCTTCACTCTCGGCGGCAGCTTGGCGCTGTAGACGTGCACCCTGTGCGCACCCTGAGGTGCTAAGGTATGCACGCAGAGCTCTGCTTTGTCCACCAGGCTCGCCTGCCCACTCGCTGAACTCTATCACCCCAGTTGCTGCGGGTACGCGCGACTTTCAGGAATTCACTCAACACTTTGAGTCAATGGCTAAATCTGGTGCTAATGTCTGTTACCCAGGATCCGTTTCTTCGCATCCTCTGCTAACAGATTTACCTCATGATTCCAACATGTCAAATGACGTCCTCCTATCACCGCCATCCGATGACGAAATCAAAGGCGCATTAGACGCGATGAAAAAGGGATCGGCCCCAGGGCCTGACGGACTTCCTGCAGAGTTTTATGTACAGTTCTGGCCTGTCATTGGTCCAACTATGTCACGCGTCATTCGCAAGTGTTTCCAAGATATTACACTTCCAACTTCTTTCCACAAAGGCCGTATAACACTAGTTCCCAAGAAAGACCCAATGTCCACGCGACCAGAAGATTGGCGCCCTATTACCCTGCTCAATGTAGATTACAAGCTCTTGGCTAACATTTTGGTGCGCCGAATCAGTCCATTTCTTGCAACATTAATCGCTCCCCACCAGGTCTGTTCTGTTCCGGGCCGAGAAATACACACCCATACGTGGTTAACGCGGGACATCATTCAATACACTATTAGCCGATGTGCGCAAGGACTGTTGGTTTCATTAGATCAAGAGAAAGCTTTTGATTTCATAGAACATGGCTACATACTAAATGTTTTACATGCATACGGATTCCCGGATAAGTTCATTGACCTTATCAGCGCGATGTACACTAATTTAGAAAGTACCCTTTACTTAGATTCCCGTGAGAGCCACGCATTTAGAGTCACGCGTGGGGTCCGTCAAGGGTGTCCCCTCTCCCCAGTGTTATTTATCCTTGCATTAGAGCCCTTCTTAAGGGCCGTTGAACATCACCCGCAGATTCGTGGCTTACCTCTACCCGGTAACACTCAAGTAAAGGTCGCTGCATATGCAGATGATATCACTCTATATGTACATAATGAACAGTCGCTGCAGCATGCTCTTGATACATTCCATGATTTTGGTATTATCTCCGGTGCAAAGTTAAACTTTTCTAAAAGCCAGTATTTTTTCATTGGCAACCCCAGTGGTCGTATCAACATCACGTCGCCTTTACAGTGGTCTCCTGAGATTTTAATACTCGGAGTTACTTTCACTGTATTTGGTATACAGGATAGCATCTGGTCATCCGTTGTACAAACTCTTCTAAATGATATCAAAGCAGCCAGGCACTTCGAATTCCCCCTCTCGGAACGCCGATACTTAACTCAAACGGTGTACCTAGGAAAATTTTGGTACCTTTGCCATTCTGTTAAACCACCGCTCCACGTCTGCAGGAAAGTGCAGAGCTGCATCAGTTCATTTTTTTGGTCTGGTGGCACAGAATTGTTATCGCATCCAGCGTTAGCTCAGCCGCGAGATCAAGGCGGTTTTGCATTCCCTGACGTTTCCGTCGCGGCTTCTACATTGTGCCTCCGCACTCTATTGCGAATACTAAGCAATGATGACATGCCCGCTCAGACACTGGCTCGCTACCATCTCGGGCCATCACTACGTGTTTTCTTGCCGGATAGCCAAATAAACAAAGGTCCCCAATCAACTGAATTACCATCTTTGTATCGAGCCCTTCTGGCATTTCGCCGACGTTTGGAAGCTACGTGCCCAGAGATAGAGGTGGCCGATTCTAAAGTGGTGGACACAATGGCCGCCCTTCTACGGCCCTTGGTGCCCCAGCATCGTCAATCTGTATTGAACCGCGCTTGGAAACCAATAACTGCCGCAGTGTTGCCAGGGCATCTCAGAGACTTTGTCTGGAGGTTGGGCTGGGGCTTGCTCCCCACGCGAGATCGGTTGCAGCGATGGCAGGTAGTTCGCACTTCCACTTGCCCCAACTGCGTCATGGTAGAGACCAATCGACATGCTACGTTTGAATGTGTGGTTTCTCGCCTTTTTTGGCGTGCGGTTAATACTGGTTTTCGGGGACAGGGTGTGCGAACTTTCGTGTCCAACGGCCGATTTCCGCGTAGCCGCTTCTCCGCTCTCTTAATAGTTGCAGGGCTGTTCAGCCTTTGGAGAAACCGATGTGAGGCCGTAGCTGCCAATTGCCGCCGGCGTGCCTTATGGCCGATACTGGGGAGAATGAGACGAGAGATCCTCGCGTTCCTCTCCGAAGAGCTTTTCTACCTCGGGGAGCAAGAGTTTCTGCGGCATTGGTCGTGCCCTTTCGTCAAGGTGGAACACGAAAGGATACAACTCATTTTTCGACCGACTTGGTGCTAAGCAGCGCCCGTTGAGTTGTTATATATGATTTCATTTGTTACAAATTGTGTTTTATTTGGATCTATTGTATCGTTATACCCTTGTATCGTGATATCACATTGAATATTTGTGTACATGTATGCCAACATAATCATGTATATTAGAGCAAATGTCTTCACTGTAACGTAGTGATGTTAGTCGTGAAATGTAGATGTGCCGATGTGTATGTGCCCTGTTACTGGAATGGTATGAAGCCTTTGTGTTCTGTACATGCTGTAAATAAACTTTTTCTAAACAACTAAAAACCTTACGCCTGGAACGTGAACCGGGAACGTGCTGCCATACCCTCTAATTTTACCCTCCTCCTTCGGCACGAAGGTGAGCGTCTCCGACGGCCGCCCCCTGCGAACACAGAAGTGCTCTCGCAGTTGCCTCCGATCAGCCGTGATGTCAGGTGACAGAGCGTTACGATTATGTCACGTGACTGAGATCTACTGAGGCGAGCGGTCTCACGCGGCGGCCGGTCGCAACACAAAGCAAGAGGCATGGCCTCCGAGATCGCGCGCTGGCAGGAGGCTCCTAATTGAAGAGAGAGCGACATTGCAGGCATAGTTTTTCTAGGAGGCGTTGCCTTTATACATGCTTCACAATACAACATGAAATATTGCAGTACTTGGTACATGCGTCCATTTAAGTCTGGTGTCATAACATGTGATTGTCCTAATGGCTTAGTGGTTTAAAGGCGCTAGCCCACTACAAAAGGCCCTCACGCTACTGCGCCTGCTTTCTTAAGCCCACGTAGTGTGTGAATGGCAAGTTCAAAAAGTTGTCGTGCACTAAGTGTTTTAAGTACGCAATAGGAACAGAAGATTGCTCTCGCGTTCAACTCCTAAAGGCAAAGCTTTAGTGTCCACTGATTTTTTTTTGTTTGTTTGCGTGATGCACAAATACGCAACATATTTCTAAAGTAATGTGGGGCCTTTTTACGGCTTGTTATCACTTGTCTAAATCGTCGCCCACTGCATTAAAAACAGTGATTGGATCCGTTGCCTGAACTTCACATATTTGTACTTTTCTTCGCCTTCCGTCTTATGCTCGGCATGTTCTGAATTTCTCACATATAGATTAACGCAAACTGGAATGAGACAACCTCTGCAGTGTCCTCAGACACTGTATGAAAAACAGGCAACATCATTATTTACATACCAAGCATACAATACTGAGCATACTCCATATATTTCAAACCGATAATATCATATTCCTTTATTCGTTATTTAGTTTCGTGATCTAGCAGACTCATAAGGATGCACTGGCTTCACTTCCCACCCACCCTTATCCCCACCGCCTCCCCTTGCCGATGTAGCGGAGTCACCTGCTGGGGGAGGGGGATGAAAGGGCTAAGCGTCCGGACAGGGCTAAACCAAGCGGAATGACGAAGGAGACGCAGCTCAACACAAGCAGTATTGCTCCAGTTGTCCACTGTCGCGCTGCTTGTTTACACAGACGCGCACGAACGAACAACGCTACTGAAGCATGTAAAGGTTCACAAGGAAAAGCGGGGATGGGGGGGGGGGGGTTGCTTCCGATTGGGAGGTTCGAAGGGGTTGTTGCCCATGCTCTGAACGACGTGTTCTTGAGACCTTGACAAGCGACGTGGCACCCCGCTGCTCTTCGGCTGTGTATACACGACGCGTCTCCCGGAGGCTTGGCAAAACATGGACTGCAGGTCGAGGGTTCGCTTTTTGTCGTTTGTAGGAGCAGTGCACTTTTGTTGGCGCATGTGCACGCGGGCAAGGCATGGTGTTCTTAGCCTACGTAAGAAAGGGAACGTTAACGTTTTGTTTGTTAGACTACAATAATGTGCTTTTTAGAAATGTTTAAAGATTTAGAGTACTAATACTTCTACTGCTATGGAAGATGTCTAGCAAAAAAGGAGAGTTAAATCAATCGAAAAACAAGATGGGACAAGTAGGTTTAATCGGGGTTGTTACTTGTAGTAATATAGATATAAGTGTGAATAAATTAAAGCGGATGAAAAGACAGAGTGCCACCGGTATAGGGACCGAACCTAGAACCTTCCGATAACGCGTAGTTCAAGTACAGTCGATCGAAACCCCGATTTTATTTTTTCGTGTTTTCGCGTCAACCAAGCGTCCTATAGCGGCAAAGTGTGGTGGCTTCGTTATTATTAGACTAATTTACTATTAAAAAAATTTTAGTGCCCCTTTAATGCGTTTCTCTCACAATGTGGCTCTTTGCGCCTAGCAAGCATATAGGGAGCCTTCATGTGCGCGCGTTTCCAGACGCGCGCATATGAAGGCTCTCTAAGCAAGATGTCTGGCCACCGATTGTATAACCTGATGCACAACCATGTGCAGCCATGTGCAACTTGATGCACAGCCTTTACGCGCAGGACGCTTTCGCTTTCATGTTTTACAAAGCAGAACACTCAAACATGAGGGATAAATACATTTTTTAAATCTATTACGATTGTTGGCATTTAACGACCCAAAACCATCACATGACTATGAGAGACGCCGTATTGGAGGGCTCCGGAAATTTCAACTACCTGCGGATTTCTTTAACGTGCGCCTAAATTTAAGCACACGGGCCACAAATACTTTATGCCTCCATTGAAAATGTTGCCGCCGCAGCCGGGATTCGATCCTGCGACCGGCGGGTCAGCAGCCGAGTATACTTTGTCCACTAGATCACCGCGGCGGGATTGCCTATTTATTTCTCCTAGCGGCTATCTTGACGTCTAGTAGAACGCACCCCAGACGACGACGACGAAAGTTTGGTGGCTGTGTGGAATTATCTTTATGAAATCAAAGAACTAGCTCACTAACATGTATGTTATTATTCCGTGTCGACGCATGTATAAGTTTATTTTTACTTGAAGAAAAAGATGTTGATTCATTTCACCATTTATTACTAATAAAAAGCATCATATTTTCCACACTTGAGTGAGTGAGCATCAAAACTGCATTTAAAATTTGCTATGTTTTTTTCTTCTATTCTAAAAAAAATCTAAATTTCATAAGAAATCTAATTTCATTTCTAAAATTTCATAAGATCTTATGAGAAAACTTAGTTCTTGGCCAATCCCTCACAGTGAGTGAGATCCACAGTAGGAGAGCAAGAACAAGACAAGCGATGGACTAGCGGCAGTCAAGACAATTCGAAGGGCAAAGCAATCTTTTCCGTCTCAGACGATTGCATTTTTTTTTCGCACTGCTGTTAATGAACTTCAGGTGGTCAAAATTTCCGGAGCCCTCTACTAGGCCCTCTCTCATGATCATATGGTTGTTTTGGGACGTTAAACCCCACATATCAATCTTTTTCGCACTGCAGTCGTGTCCCTCTAATGCTGTAAATGTATCGGCTCAAAAATGCTTGCAGTTCATTTTAGGGGCGAAGCTCCTTATAGCGGCCCCCGTTCGTCCCGCGTCCCGTCGTAGTATGTAACCAGGCTTACTTTGGGACGTTAAACCCCACATATCAATCATCAATCGTAACCAGGCTTACGCTTTAACCTGCAAACATTTTGACCTCCAAGGTGGTGCCGGTGAGAGATTCCTTCTGTGCGTAGTTGAACAACAAAAAATAGTGCTCAATGTACATGCCAATAGCTGATAATGGGGTAGAGAGACAGGAGCATTCGGCTTTTAGTTAACGTGCACGCTGCGAACCCCCATTAGCAGCCATTGCATGTACATTGAGCACTATCTGAAGGGAAAGGGTTGCTACGTTATACCCGCTGGGTGTAACCACCTTAGTTTTAGAAAAGTTTAGCGAGCGTTGAGCCACAGTGCCATGAATACAACGAACTAGTATATACCATGAATGAACTCGAGGTAGTTAAAGGTGGGAAGTAGGTACGAAGTGCAGGCCGTAAGAAAGTAAAAGCCGAATTCTCCTGTCTCTCATTTCCCATGCAGCCGTTGGCATGTACATTGAGCTCTACCTGCCAGAAAAAGGTTGCTACGTTATACTCGCTGGGCTTAACCTCCTTGGTTTTAGAAAGGTTTAGCGAGTGTTGGGCCGCAGTGCCATGGATACAGTGAACTAGTATATACCATGAACTCGAGTGGTTAAAGGTGGGAAGTAGACCCGAAGCGCAAGCTGTTAGAAAGTGTGCGTGTGCCACCTCTCGTTTAGTCCTTGGAATGTCCGCTGGATGGCGGTGTTTCTATATGGGGAATATATGATGAAAAGATGCGAGATGGTGGTACTTGGAGTGTTGAATAGATGGACGAACGGACACACAGACAGATGCATGAATGGACGCATGAACGGACGCAGGGGCGGATGCATGGACGAACGCAGGAACGGACGCACTCACGGACGGGCGGATGGACGCATGGACGGTCGCACAGACGGAAGGAAGCAAGAACGAATGGACGGACGAATGCTTCGCCCCCCTCTCCATCATTCACTCCGTGGATATGCTGCCAATTTTTTTTTTCGTGAAGGTACCGCCAGGCCCAAACAATTATTCTCTCCATGGATAATGAAACACATACTTTTGTTTACCCGCCACGGTGGTTCAGTGGCTAAGCAACTTGGTTGTGGACGCCCAGGTTGTGGAATGGAGGCGGAAATGCTACAGGGCTGTGTGCTCAGATTTAGAGCGCACTATAAAGAACCCCAAGTGGTCGAAATTTCCAGAGTCGTCCACTACGGCGTGTGTCATAATAATGTCTTGGTTTCGTTACATAGAAGCCCAGATATTATTATTATTATTATTATTATTATTATTATTATTATTATTATTATTATTATTATTATTATTATTATTATTTTCATTATTATTATTATTATTTTACCAGTTAGAGGGGTTCATTCCTAATTGACCTTGCTCAAACATTTAGCAAATCCCCCTCCCCCTTTGGTTTTCGGTGTAAAGTTAGCATGGCATTATGTGGTATGTAAGCTGCCTGCAGTTGCTCGTTATTTCTCTTCTATAAAAATTAGCTAAGTTATGTCTTTCACCGCTATATGCGCAATTGAAAGAATGCGGCTGTCAGGATGATTAATCCGCACAGTTTTACTGTAAGTTGGTTGCTGCCGAGCTACTGATTTTCAGAGAACTTTTATAGAGACTCCTGCAAAGCAGAATGAAGGATAGCACTGGAATATATGCGTGGATAACTATGTGAAACGAAACATAAACAATAAAATCACTTCACTACAGTTCGTTCGGTTAACTACAGCTAACATCTGATAACCGCAGTATCTGAAAGTTGTTTGTGCGTGCTTGGGGGGGACGGTAACAGAGAAAACACTCGACGATAAACAGCGGCACGTTTTGTGAAAGCGTCTTGCCTCTCTCATAACTGAACCGTGACAATCGTTTCCGACGAATTTTCTAGGCTTCTGGACCCGTATACGGCCGTCACCATTTCTTTTTTCTTGCGAACAAGTAACGCGCTGGTGAAGTTTACCGACTTCGTTTTGCCCGTTTCTCTTATCTTCTGAATCATTTCCGTTGTTTCGTCAAACCGACTACAAGCAAGGGGCATCCGCCACACTGTATATACGGTCGCGATGCGTGCCCTAGTACGTTGTTCAGTGTGCGATGGATCTTCGTTTACGATAAGACCTACTTCGTTGACGCGGAAGGGTTGCTTGCCGTCGAGTGCAGTGAAGCTGACATGTCTCCCATTTCGGCTCGACTGACCCCCGTCCTGGGCGGTCTGAGCGCTGTGCGTTTGGCTATGCACGGAAGAGAAGCGGTGTGGACCTGGTGGATTAGCCCCGTTTAACGATCCGTGGTTCGAACGCACGAAGAAACAGACAGACAGACGAACAAGCAAACTATCCATATACGGTGTTGTTTCTTTTCGGTCGTTTTCGTTGATCGCCAAGCCCCTAGCTGTACCAGTTCCTTGCGTAGGCAGACGCGAGCTTCAACTATCCTTTTCCTCAAGGAATAGTGCAGTGGTCTTCAACACGTGGTTCATGGCTTTAGAAGAAATAAAGCGTTTCTGGCTTTGCTATACCTTAAGAGCACTCGCGTTATGCTATACTCACATATTGCTATAATAGTAATGCTTTATTTGGATAAGCTACAGAGGCGAGACCTGAGGCATCCTATACGTGGCAGACTTGCCAATGCCGCTTATAGCAAGAGGATACGGGCTTCTGTTTTCACCTAGTTGCTCGTAAAATTTCCCAGACGCTTGCGTGTTTTACTGGCCTTTTCTTGCGAAATTCAGCTGTTTTAGGGATCACCACGTTCGCCAATAGCACGTTTGTCGTTCACTATAGTAGCGCGTTTGTCGATGACTTCGAGCTGTAGTCGAGTGTTGAAATCACTCATGCGTTGGGGGACTCAGCATGTAACGTTAATCACGCACTAGCAAACCATATAGATGCGTTAAACCATATAGAGGCTTTCCTCGATACAATGTTCAAACGTAAATATGTACTTTCGTTCGTACTTACGCATATTTTCGCTGTAGAAATAATGAAATAGATTTTTTTCCATGGTGCTTTTTACGAGCGCATGACAGGCAAGATAGACAGATCACACCAACGAGCATTCGAGTCACCTTCGTATCAGAGTGATATTTTTTAGTAAAACTGAAGTTATTTTCATAATAGCAAGTTACGTTCTCGTTCTTTTTGGCGGACTTTTTGAGATTATTATTTGGTTTTTAGCACGCTATCATTGGGACACTGCGGCGCGGAACGAACCGTGCAGCAAATCTCTATACAGTGAACTCCCGGTTTACGAACTTTGTTTTAACGAATATTTCAAAACAACGAACTTTTAGATAACACCCTGCAATATTTTCCTGTAGCTTCTGTGCAAAAGCCTTTTAGTTGAACGAACTTCTGAATAGCCGATATTTCAGTTGAGCGAGCTTGATTGGGGTACACGGGCTCAAGATTTGCGCCCTGCAACATTGGCGTAGCCGATGCCTGCCACCGACAAACCACCTACCCATCGGCAGCAGTGCCGCCACATGGGAGACGAAAACTACTAACCCGTGCGCTTAAGTAGCGCCGCGGAATTTTTAGCCTTGGAAATTATTTGAAGTGTTCATTTGGAAATAAAAGAAGGGTACGATGAAGAAGTTAAAATGGCTGAGGCAGGTACAAATACTCTCAATTTTCAAGCAAGGCTGCAGAATATCGCACAAGGTTGCTAGACTCCGTGTTACAGCAGCAAGTTGTGCGGAGGCAGCACACAGAAACGTAGACTTTTTCTTGCCCTGAATTATTTAAGAATAATATCTATTGTCACTTCTTTCAAACAGAATGACCCAGTCTATCAGAAATTCAGAAGGAGAGGGTCCTATAGAGGCACCCCAGTGTCTTCGGGCCTAATTATCAGTTCAAACTATTCGTTAATTGTCTGTTCATACCTCAGTTTACAGTCTGGGGGAAAATATTTTTTTTATTAAAGGCAAGTCTTGTGAATAAAGATCATTTTGAACGGCATTTGTGTGACAGTGGACAAACAAGAGGCTTGCGATAACGAGTACATAATACTATGAGAACTGATTTCGTACAACTCAATCGGGCGCCTTTCGTAACTCGATTCTATAGCGACGGATGTCTCGAAGATGTGAAAACGTTGCAGTCAATCCATCGCCGAAATCAATCTCCCCTGGGAGCCGCCGGTAGCGCCCCTTGCAGCGCGTACGCGCGGTATTAAATGAACCATTACGGAGTAAGCTGCAACCGTGCTGCAGCTGTCGAATTCGAAGCATTTTGTTGTTTCATCGAAGAACCTTTGGGAGACTCGGAACGAAGGGAAACCTTGAAAAGGTGCTGACACAAAAGTTTCCGGTCGTCGTTTTTCTACTACACAAGTGAAGACCATGCCATCAATAGAGGAGAAAATGGGCTTTTATGCAGGCTTGCGCTCTGAAAAAAAGAAATTAATTACCTCGTGGTCTTAAAAGCTAGTCTTGTTGTCTACTGTAGTCTTCTCAACTGCTGGCCTGGTTTCGCTTCTCGGTGCATGCCTAAATATTGTCGCGAAAAAAGGGATGTGTTTGCCGGCTATATTATCGGTTTGAAACTGTTCTATATAGTGTGTCCAGAAAACTGTTCCAGAGTGCCCATATATACCACACAAATTCTCTTTTTCTTTGGGTGAACCATCGAATGTACATGTTCTTTCAACGTCATCGCATATCTTTGTTCATGCAAATGACGTCTGTTTTGTCATCATCGTTATTGTATGTCTAAGAACAAAGTGCTCTGTTGAAGGTTCTTGATGTTTGTGACAATGAATTTTTCTAAACAGGCTCTATCAGCAGTTGGTGATGGCATACTTTGTCTTTTGTTATGTGGAACCACTCCTCGTCGTTAACTTGTTCGCGGCGTAATTTTTGTCAACACGGCCTCATCAAGTGTGAGGCCAACGGGACGGCTTTATGCTCTCACATAATAGAGTACCTAGCACTCTATATCATTACCCATCTTTTTCTAAACAACAAGTATTAAAACACTCTCTTTGCGTCCTTAGGAACACGTGAACGTACGCAGCTGTTCCCTTTGTTGTTGCCTTCGCTGCTGATGACGACAAAACTTGTCGGATTGCCCTGTAATGGGCGGCCCTTTAAACCTTTCACTCGTTCTGCTATTCACACGTCTTCACGCCTGCATGGCGCGATTCTAAGCTTCTGCAACACGGGGACACATTCGTTCGGAACACTCCTCGCATTTCATGATCATTCGCTGTTTTTCGGTTGCAGTACCAAGCAATGGCGCGTCTCTGTGGGAGAATACCCACTTGCCACGTAGAAAGCCCCGAGTTTTATTCCCACATATTTACTTGCATCTACTTCCAATTTTCGAATTTCGCAAATATAACCCACGATGCCGACAACGGACTTTCTGCGAAACGAGCTCTATAATACTTAGAAGTGTGGCAGTTTGCGCCAGTTGGTATGGCATGACGATAGTTATAGCGCGAGAACAAAACGACGACACCGAGACAAGAAGGACACGAAGGACACGTGTCTTTCGTGTCCTTCTATGTCTCGGTGTCGTCGTTTTGTTCTCGCGCTATAACTATCGTCTATAATACTGTCGCGTTAGATTGTGCGAATTCTGCAGAGAGTTGAATTCCTATAGTTATTCGTACAGGCTTGTCATTACGAAGAAGTCCCTGATATCCCTGTAGGCGCTGCACGTAAATTAGAGAAAAATGGCGTCGCGTTATGGCGCCGGACGTGGTTGAGGCTGTCCGCGGAGCGCGCGCCGCGCTGCGGCGCGGAAATGCGGTTGGTCGTGCAACGCGCATGCGCAAGCTGCTTTCGGGCATGCGCCGTTAGTGCGGCGCCTCCAGGCCAGAGCGCGCTCTGGTTGATTATGACGGATGGTTGCGCCTAATCGGCGAACACAATTCAATCCGCGCCTCGCGCCTTTATTGCGCGCGCGCGCTCGTTTTCTTCTGCGTTGACGGGCGCTGTGTGTCGCCGCGGTCGTTATGCACGAAGAAAGGGCGGCTTCAGTCGCCGTGTCTTTGGCGTGCAGCTGTGACCCGAGACTTCGCCGGCGGAGAGGCCGGCGTCCTTGACGGTCACGGGCTCGGGTTCGTAGGCGTATAGTGGCACTACAATATGGCGGCTTCTGTGATGCCAATCCAACGAGCTTTCGCTGCAGTGTGCAAACTGCTTCACGGTCATAAACTACTTGGCCAGAACGTTATTATTGGCCTTTGCGCCTGTATATTGACAGAATCTGCGTATACTGTGTTCTCATAGCATTCACTTGCAGGTCACTAACTTACGTTAATGCGACTGCCTTACATGTCTCGTGGCACTGTTACATTGACGTAGATCCTGCCTTACATGTCTCATGGCAATGTTACATTCTAGTAGATCCTGCCTTACATGTCTCATGGCAAAGTTGCAATAAAGTAGATCATGGCGTGTGCACGAAATGGCATAAAAGAAATGTGGTGTGATGTCTCACGCGTGACTTGACGCCCGAGCAGCGTGCTTGTTTCGTTTTTTCGGCGTCCGCAATGTTAGAGGCCCGTTACATTATAGCCTTTACAGATCGCAATCACCGTGTTGTCGCCTTAGGTGAAAACATAACGTTACCATTTTTTTTCACCTTTTCTATGAAATTTACCGCAGCATATCTTGAACCAACCCAGAAAAACGAAATACTCTGGTTTAGAGCTTAGAATATTTGTGAATTGACCTCACGCTAAAGGGACGGTAAAAAATTTTTACGCCCAAACCCTTCCCCTCCTATAGGAAGCTTAACTGAGCTCAGGCAGATCTGAGTTTTTCCTTCTCATACGAGATATAACTAACATAGGCAGAAACTTCTGATGGCTAGAAGCAAGGAATATATCTCCATAAAAATCTGGAGAAATCCTTCACTGTCTTCAGGCTTTATCAGAGCAGTTCATAATGTGCTCGTAGCAGTCCAAGACCACGAAAGCCTAAAAAAGCATTTTTGTATTTGCATTTCGTGATGTTGTCCATAAAAGTATACAATGAATCCACACTGGCCTATAAAAGTCAGTAATGAAAATTCGCAGCTTCCCTATACATTCACTAAGACGACCGAAAGGCAGAAGCTATGGCCTTTTTCTTCTCAATGTGTAAATGTATGGATCCCCATTACCCCTTTAGAGCTTTGGCACCCAACGAGTTTTCGCTTTGCCTCAGAGACGGCAGGCCTCGCAAGCTTCCTGCACTTCACCTGGTTTTGCACAGCCTCTATGATCAGCCCATCTTTATGAAGCGATACTATGTGATGTCGTCATTTGACGTTTCATTAAGTCACAGATGATGACTTCACAAATTTTGGTAATGTCATGATGGCGTCATATTATCACGTCTTGTATGACGTCATATGGTTGATGTTACGCCATGATGTCATATACGGTTGATGCCATGCCATGGCGGCATATGGTTTATGCCATGCTACGACGTCATATTGCCGATGTCATGCCATGACGTCACATTGTCGACTTCATGCCGTGACGTTATCTGGTGGCATCATCTCGTGGTAATTTTTTGCCTCAATCGTGTTGATAACACCGACGGTTAAGCTTTGCACTTTTTGAGGTATATAGGGTATTCGCCCTTTGCCGTGTACAAAAACTGCACAAGCTTTCGCCTGGGCCGGAATCCCCTCCATTCTCCCATACCATGCTTCCCGCTTTCAGAGTCGCCTTCCACTTCTTCTTCGGTCATCATGACGTTACAGAAAGACAGGCACGCGCATTCACGGCACGTGTGCGGTGGTTTTCCGAGCGAAAGAATGGGCGACATTCACTCCTTCATCGCCCCGCGCAATTCGGATGGAGGCGCGGATCGAAGCCGGCTGCCTGCACGGGCACCAAAAGGAAGACGTGTTTGCTCAACTCTTCATCTCTCGCGAGGCCGAATAAACCGTCCTTCGCCGCGCACAGTGCATGCATGCAGCAGCGCGGGCCCTTAATCGAAAGCATCGAGTGATTGAGCCACGCGGGACTGCGTGTGCCGTCGTCACCTGTATATATACTACTACCCGTGTTGCAGTTGCAAAAGCGGTGCCTTCTTCTGCAGTGTGTGCCTGTTCGCACTGTGCTGTCTTCTGTGCTCTCTTTTTTTTTTTTTTTCACGCCATCTATTGAATGCGTCTCGTCTTCTTCGAGCCCCTCACAGCGGCCCGTCAGGAGGGAACGTCTTCGTTATTCTAGCGTACCGCACACGCTCGGTTATAAGGGCCACACCCCGCGTACAGTGATCACATGCCACTGTTCTGGCTCGTTATAGCGACGTGATACTGTGGGACCATCATGAAAGGCTACGACACTGATGCGATTAATGAGAATCGTTATACTAATGAGAGGTAGACTGAGGGCACCACCCATCATCACGTATACAGTAACGGTCAGGGGCCAACACGACCATTAGGTGCCGACTTGTTCAATTGATCCCATGCATCGGGGCGTGATAGGAGAAACTGTAGCACAAGCTTTTTTCTCGAACAAAGGCTTCACAGGCTGACAAAACCTGCTAAAATGCTCATTCTAGTTAAGGACGGTGTCTTGTCAGTCTATAAATAGAAGTTTGATTTAGTGATTCTGGAAAGGAGGGAACAAGGCACCCAATTTCTGTCTGCCTCTTGGGCGACGCGGCACAGTGAGTCTCGTTAAACGTTGGTTGTGACACTCTGCCCTGCACTCTAGAAAAAGGGTATAATATGATGTACTCTATAACAAGCGTTCTTACAGCACAGCTGTCTACAAGAAGCGAATCGGTGCCTCATTATTGTTCTTGATTTATGCAACACAGTTTCCATGAACAGTTACACTTATCAGTTACACGTACTCTACGCACTCCTTCGAGCTTCTCTCTTGTATAAATTTAGAACATACCTTCAACTTCCGATCGGGTGGGGCACTGAATAGAGTATGCGTATTGCCTCACCCCATTCCCCTTTCACTAGCTCGAGTGGTCAAGTAAAGGCTACGAACAAACCAAGATAATAAGCAGGGAAAGAACACTGCGGCCTTTACACGAGTCTACACGGTATTGCTAGAGCTCTTATACGGCTTCTGCCTTATCGTCGGCTGAAGGTGTTTGGTGGTGGTTCGACCCGTTCGTGTACCTTCGAGCCGCGATTCCGAGGTGATTGTGAACGCAGCGATTGACGCGATGAATAGATCGAAGGGCACGTAGCTCTGCAAGTGTCGGCCTCTGTCGGTGAAAGAGCCGGCTTTTCTCTATTCGTGCCTCATACGCGGAGCGGCTCGTGTTATAAGTGCTCTGCTGGGGTGGTTTTGGATTCGAACCGTTTGCGACCGTGGCACACGAATCGTTTATGATTGAAGCGTACACGCGCGGCCGCTTAGACTGGCTGGCCGTTTAATCTCGCGCCGTTCATTCGTCGTTCGCATGCAGTGCCGCTAGTCATCATCACTTGCCAAGTTCCTTTTGCGTTTGTTATAAAATACACTGAGATGAAAAAAAAAAGAAAGCTTATCTAAGGGACCTTAGGTGCGGATTCTACCTACAGAACAAAACAAAACAGGCGGCACAAGTAGAGTTGCGGCAGTGGAAGACAGTCTATATGCTCCATTCTACGAGCGTAAGTGGATGCCAGCTTTGAGAGTTTGACTCCGAAGAAGAAAGAAAATGATAGTGGAGCTTATAGGGGCTCAGTCAAAAAAGAAACGACCTGTCTCACTTCTTACGAGAAGACATCCATATTTTTTTTTCTTCCTCGCAGGAACAAACTTTGACACGGATCCTGTGAGTTTGTGAATAATAAACGACATTGGGGACATCTTTTGTATTGCCTAAAACACCGATGACTATAGCCGCGATCATGGGATCCGAAATCACATCAGCGTTGCTTGATTACTCAGGCGAATGCAATGCTCATTTATGCTTCTGAACGCCAACACAACGCCCCTCAGACAGCTTACAGTTATTCTTTTCGTTCACGTTTTGTTTTTCATCTGGTTTAATAATAACAGAACCTGATCGCTGGCGATTGTGGATGCGCACATTTACTAGCGTGGTTCATGCACCAAGAGGGAAATCTTTTTTTTTTTTTTTGCGAGTGGTTTCATGCACTGACGCACTAGTTCATATTCGCATTGCATGCTTGTTCCGATGTTGGCCTTGGTTGAGAGAAGCCGAAAGCTATACAGCTTCTCAAGATCATCAAAAGTAGTTTACAGACTGGAGTGCCATAATTAGGATTCTTTATGAGCACGACCCCACTTTGGCGCCATACGCTTCTAAATCTTTCGGCAAATGTAGCTTCCGCTTTCTCATGTAGAGCGTACACGAGGCAGTTCCAGAAAACTGCTGGCATGCGAGCTATAGTAAATTCATAGAAGTTGTTCGTGTCAAAAGCTTAGTGGCATCATGACATCGACTTGTGACGTGGTCACGTGATCATGATTTCTCGAATCACTGGTGCTGACGCCGATGGTCAATTTTTGAGTTTAGTCGGTTATCTAAGGCCTCCACTTTAAAACAAGAACAAATCAAACGCGTCTCTTAGAAGAGGAACCACACTCTTGCCGTCAAGATGTTCGAAATAGGCCGAGAAGAAAGACGAGCCCACTTCGAACGTGACCCTCCCTGCCGGCCATCTCTTGCCGTTTGCGTTCGTCGCGTCTGTATGGAGTCCAGTCAGGTTTGCCCTGTGTCCTGAACGGACCCACATAAACGCGAGGCTATGATAGCGCTCCGCGCGTGGTTCGCCGCCGCCGCAGTCGGCGATCTCAAACAAAGAATTAGTGTGTCACCTGTCAACGTCCCGAGGAATGTGCGGACGAGTCCTCTCCGCAAGCGGGCGATTTAAAAGCTATCTGGAGCGCTAGACACGACTGCAGTCCTTATATCTTGAAAGAAAGAACGAAATGCCAAAACGAAAAAGAAAGAAAGAAAGAAAGAAAGAAAGAAAGAGAGAAAGAAAGAGAGAAAGAAAGAAAGAAAGAAAGAAAGAAAGAAAGGAAGAAAGAAAGAAAGAAAGAAAGAAAGAAAGAAAGAAAGAAAGGAAAAGAACATTTATCCCGGTAATCTTTGAAGGTAACCGCCTTCTCACATCGCTGAGCACTCAGAATATAGGTGCTGCTGACTGCGCAAAAGGAATGTACTGCGCTTGTGTCGCCCTCTCGTGTGTTCTACAGAGGAAGCGCTGGTACATCTCAATCGACGCGGCAAACATTCGGCTCTTTTCTCATAGCCACTCTTGCTCTTTCTTTTTGTCTTTTTGTTCGTTCGTACTTTCAAACACCCAGCTGCGAATCTCGGAGGGGACAGGTTGACCGAGATGAAGGCGTCGAGCCGTTGCCGCATGGCGCTCAAAGTTTGGCTTCGGAGTTGAGCGCATTTGAGCGCTTTGCGGTTCTACAACGTCGCGACCGTGACGAAGCAAGTTTAGTCGCTGCCGCCGTTTGCCGCGGAGGTCGCTCTAAACGATCGTTCAGCAAACACGGAGGTTTCTAGAGCCCCTTGTCGTGGGGACGAGCACCCGGAGACCCGCTGCAGTCTGAAATCGCTGTGTGAGTACGTGCGCGATTTGGATATCGCTCGTGTGCCTCCGATTCCGGAATGTCCCCTTTCATCAATGTATAGTTTTCTTCGTGTGTCTTGTTTTCTATGATTCTCATCAGATTCCTATCCATTAACGTCGTCCAGCTCCTCTCTTTATTAGCGACTAATTTCTGGAAAATGGTCAAACGCTTCTGATTCTAAGCACTACCTCGTATACTGTTATCTCTTGTGTGTTTAGAGAAATTTATTCTCACGGACAGTGCCCCGCCGCGGTGGTCTAGTGGCTAAGGTACTCGGCTGCTGACCCGCAGGTCGCGGGATCTAATCCCGGCTGCGGCGGCTGCATTTCCGATGGAGGCGGAAATGTTGTAGGCCCGCGTGCTCAAATTTGGGTGCACGTTAAAGAACCCCAGGTGGTCGAAATTTCCGGAGCCCTCCACTACGGCGTCTCTCATAATCATAAGGTGGTTTTGGGACGTTAAACGCCACATATCAATCAATCAATCAATCAATCAATCTCACGGACAGTGAACATCAACTACAATCAAACAAAACATCGCGACAGAACACAACATTCACAGACACACCAAATGTTGTAACAAAACATATGTCCATGTAAGCAGAATATATGATAACCGAAGAACACAGAAATAAAAAGTAATGATCAATAAATTAGGTATTTACATAGTATTCACAAGGTATTTGCACAAATACTAAACAAAAATTAACCTACCAAAACCAGGCAGGCCTGAAAACTTTTGTGTTTAGAAAAAAGAAGTAACGATTTAGCGTACTTTCGTTTAAGATCATTTTATTTCTGGATATATCATACACAGCTTACGTGCACACATTTCAAGACCACTAGCATCAACTACGTATGCTTATCTCGGGACGTCTGACAAATGTCCCAACTTGCAGTTGCCATACAGACACATTTGTTTGTCGCCGGTTTTACGACAAAAACTTGAGCGATTTCGGGAAATTCTGTCATATATTTGGGCATCAGTGCTCAATCAAACATCATTTTTGGTGCAGGAACGAGGAGTCCTTTAGTCAATGATATGTATTCTTTTTTACTTGCAGTCATAAAAATATTCAGGACTTCGAAACAAAACCAGTTTGCAATGTATGAATGTCCTAGCTGATGATTTGAAAGAAGGTCGCGGTTTATCAGGTGGAGATTGAATGTATCCTTAGGTTCTGTCCCAAGGAGCTGTTGTGGCAGAGTATTAAATCACTTGAACATGGCTTTCTCTTTCCACTGTGAGAATTTTCGTTCTATTTTCCCGTATCCACGTGTCCTGCCACAAAAAAAAAAAGATGTTCTCGTTATTGCTGCTACTGATCGATACGTGGGGTTTAACGTCCCAAAACCACCATATGATTATGAGAGACGCCATAGTGGAGGGCTCCGGAAATTTCGACCACCTGGGGTTCTTTAGCGTGCGCCTAAATCTGAATAAACGGGCCTACAACATTTCCGCCTCCATCGGAAATGCAGCTGCCGCAGCCGGGATTCGATCCCGCGACCCGCGGGTCAGCAGCCGAGTATTTAGTCACTAGACCACCGCGGCGGGGCGTTGTTGCTGCTACTACCAATATTATAATCATCACTTGCTTAAGTGCTTACAAGTATTACCTTTGCTGACAAAACGCACCCATCCTGCTACAACAATGAGGACAGTGAGCGGCTACAACCTATATTTGTCCGCCGACGTTTTATCAATTGCTCGGGCCCGAAAAGGAACGCGCAGCGACGTGGCGCACCCTCTGCAGTGTCACCATCTCTCGGAGGAACGCCACACTATGCATTCCCCCTCTCCACCTAACCGCCGGCGCTGCTACCGGATATCGATTCGATCAGGCGTTATCCCGGTGCTCCCGTTTGCTACCAGTTACAGTGGCCGCAGAAACTAAGTAAAAGTAGGGACAAAGGGAGGCATTTTTTTTTCTGCCATCACGTTTATGTGTGAATCACGTTGCATTCGCGCCTTTGCTAATCTTTATGAGTGTGCGAATATTCAAAAAAAAGTTTGAATAGTGAATCGAATGGCGTTGTATTCGATTCGGTACTCGAATGCGCCTATTCGAAGAACTGAATATTTTTCGAATAATCAGCAACGACGAGAAATGCTCGAAGGAATGGGACGTGGAAACAGCGAGGGGTTACTTGTCTTGTTTTTGATCGCGGAACTGACCCAGATGCATGTAGCCTTTGTACTTCGGAACTGTCGACGCCATATTGATCACAGAATGAAGGCACTTTGCTTAAAACTTCAATGTTGCCAACGCAACAGTGTCAACAATCACTTTAAATTCATGATTTTAACTCATGATAATTGCCTATCATATTAAGTATATGTTCAATTATAATCTCTTCACAAAGTACAGCTTTGATTGTCGTAGACATTGCTATATTTCAGCACGCAAACACAAAATATTTTGAAAACACTAATTGCTGTTCAGTTTATGCAACTGCAATATTGTTTAATATTGTAATAGTGGGATAAAGTGGCAGCATCAAGCACAGGACTGAGGTGACACGTGGAACATGGGAGAGGCCTTTGTCGTGCAGTGGACGTAGTTGGGCTGATGATAAAGAACGTTGTTATCGGTCAAGAGCAAATCGCAATGCTTCTTTATTGAACCTTCTGAATATCTCTTTTGCGCAAAATTTCAAAACTCTTTGAGTGTAAAGCATGATCCACTTCTGCTGCATTTTCAGGCAGAGGAAATAGTTTTCAATGCATTTACAAGCAGACGCGTGATCACGTGGTAGAACATCAGCTTGCTGCGCAAACGACCCAGGTTCGATCGTCATTCGGACCTAAGCGATCCGGGTTTCAATCCAAACTCTGATCCAGAGTTTTTATTGTATTTTTTTATTTGCATCGTTCTCGAATTTTCACTCGAAACCAAGCACAGCGACGCCTGAACTTCTGCGAAATGAACTCTTTAACTCAGTCGTGTTCAAATACGTTTTGTATGTCGGTAACAAATGAACAGTTCAAAGCAAGCACACGTCCTGCCGAAGGATATGTCATCTTGTGGCCGTGTTCTGCCACTAATCATGTTAATAATGTTGTACGTGCTGAAAAACTACGTTTTGTATGTCTGTAACAAGTGAACAGTTCAAAGCAAGCACACGTCCTGCCGAAGGATATGCCATCTTGTGGCCGTGTTCTGCCACTAATCATGTTAATAATGTTGTACGTGCTGAAAATTCCCAACAGCGAGCCCCAGCATTACGAGAATTGAAGTACTCGAGGAGGTAAGGGGAACGCGTTAACTATGTCTGGCCACTAGCGGATATGCACAAAGCGTGAAGGTTCTTGGTTCTTTGATGGGGGGGGGGGGGGGGGTAGGAGGGAAGAAGGGGGCTGTGCTAGAGCAGGGTAAACTCCATTCCTTCCGTGCATGGCTGGGGCTGTGTCTGCCCGCGACTTCCTACACAATTTATCACGACCCTTCAGCGTGATACGTAGCAACGAAACAGAACGGAAAGATTCCCGATTAATTTCATCGCAAAGGGAGCGTATCAAGTGACCTCTCCCCTATGAGCAGGGAAAGCAACGTCGTAGTGCTTATCGGCCTCCCTTCATTCCTGTTCATTATTTCGCTTTTCAGAGCCCTAGCAGCGAACAACCGCGTTCATAAAGCACCCAAGTCTCACATTAGACTGGCATCGGGCACCATATCGTGAAAACATACATGCGTTGCAGGCCACAAAGTCGTCATGTAAGAGGAGGCCCCCGACCGTATCCACAGCCTCTGCGGCCATGCCTACCGGCCCGCTATGTCATTTCATGCGAAACCATCGACGGGACAAATCTTCAGAAGCCGTTCACAAAGCCTGCATGGCATCATCAGTAAAATAATCACTCGTATGGTCTGACGGCAAAAGGGGGCAATGCGGATCGCAAGGACGCCAACCGAGACTCGGAAGTGGTAACGGGTGAACCTTTGAGAGTTGGTCGCCTTCACTCCTGCCACGGTTGTTGTGGAGGTTGGTGAGAGGGCGCTAGTTACCGCACCGAGTCAGTCACGCTACGGTGCTCGCGTAATTGGGCTCCATTCTTTTTTTTTTTTCCACGCGTGCTGCCCTACGCCGACTACACCAAGAAGAAACGCACGCGTACATATGGAGTATGTGTACTGGCGCGTCGCTCTCTGGAGAGATCTAGAACCGCGATTGAGGAGCCATGACGCTGAGGCAAGAACAACTTGCGCTGATAAGACTAGCGGGGTACCCGAGTTCGAGGATGCGATGTTTGCGTCCCGTGGCGGACGCTGAGGTATACGCACATAAAGAATCTTCTTTAGCAGTTTGGTCATATACAGTATATGCTGCTGTATGAGGTACGCCATGCACTACACGCCTCCTGTATATCTTGCTGCATATGGAGGTATATACAGCGTCGCTGCTTTTTGGGAGCACATTATTTTTCATGTCTCTGCTGTATTCGCCGTTATGCATGGCAGGCAGTGCTACACTGTCCTGAGATGTGGCGCACCGGCGTTCGTGTTTTGTAAACCTTGGAGCATCTTTCGAACCGTGGCGCACTTGAGAAGGGTTCGCCAAGTTCTTTGCGATGAACAGGAGGGCGTTTCAAACATCGGGATGAGATAAGGGCGTTCTATACATGCGCAGCTTTATTCAAGTGGATTGGCAGTAAACGTCCATGCATAATATCCGTGCATGCACTGCGAAGTTGGAGGCCAAGCGAAATGAATTTGCTCTTAACTAGGTCCTGGTTAAATGCTGGCTGTATCCAGGAAACGAGACGAAAGATGTCCCGTTTCCTGGCTATATCAGGTAACTGACGCGAGACGTATGAGAGTGTAGTCAGGTGCCTCATTACCTGTAGACTATCTATCTATCTATCTATCTATCTATCTATCTATCTATCTATCTATCTATCTATCTATCTATCTATCTATCTATCTATCTATTTATCTATCTATCTATCTATCTATCTGTGTGTCGGTGTGTCTGTCTGTCTAACCTCGAGGCTCTTTTGGGGGGGGGGGGGGGGTGCGTTAGGCCACCGAATAAAAACCTTAGTGAAACAACCCTAATGAAGGCCTTTCATGCACCGTCCAAGATGCTGATGAACGCCATAAAAAGAAAATGAAAGACGGGGCAGCAATATGACCCGTAAGCAACGCCATATGGATTGCTGAAACGTATGTATAATAAAACACGACGCATAGGCATCACACAAACAATGCACAGAAGATAATCTGTGTGATTCTTTAGGTGAGTACATTTTATTACGCAAGCCACCTCAATGAGATTGTGTTTAAAACAAATGAGTGGCGATTTCGAGCATGGTGTGTTCAACTATGAGAGAGCTTTGACAGGTCAGGTGTGGGTATCAAATTTGAGTGTTTAGAAAAAAAGTGTTTACAATTTAGAGTACGTGGTACTATGTATACTATGGTAGAGCATGAATTCCTAGGGCTCAACACACATCAACAGTCGGACATTGCTCGAAAATTATTCAGTATAAAGACGCTACCACCCTTTCTAGCTCAGCATTTTCTGCTTGTTTTTTATTCATTTATTTTCGCGAGTATAGGCAAGAAGTTGCGAGTCTTAGCCCCACCACGGTGGTCTAGTGGCTAAGGTACTCGGCGGCTGACCCGCAGGTCACGGGATTGAATCATGGCTGCTGCGGCTGCATTTTCGATGGAGGCGGAAATGCTGTAAGCCCGTGTGCTCCGAGTTGGGGGCACGGTAAAGAACCGCCGGTGGTCGAAATTTCCGGAGCCCACCACTACGGGGTCTCTCATAATCATATGGTGGTTTTGGGACGTTAAACCATACATATCAATCAACTGGCGAGTCTTAGAATCACTGCCAATCATTCTGCCTTCGGCATGTGCCCCTTAGCGCGCAGTTGAGCATACGAAAAAAAAAACCCCTTAAAGTACGTGTTCTTGCAGAAGTATTCGTGCACGAAAAAGAAAGAAAAAACATTCACACAGGAACAACTTCCGTAGTGGCAATTAAATGATGGCCCACTTGCGCCTCGTATTGTGTCACGTCGGCTGCTCAGTAGCACGATTGAGTTTCTCATTATGGTAAAGTTCAACAATTACTGGGCCCCTTACGTAATGGCCTAAGAGGACATCTGATGTTTCGATGTAACGAAGTTCAAGTGGCGGACACTGTCAATCGGCAATGCGATCTACGAGAATGACATACATATATGATCAAGTAGGCTACCCAATGGCCGATGAAGACAACTGCACAAGGAGGTCAGCTTATACCGCATATCGCAAGGCTATGCGCAAAGGAACACGAGCGCCTAAAAGAACTACAGAAGGACACCAACAAGAATGGTTAGTACAGTGCGGTGTGCTCTTCTCATCTTGCGAGTAGGTATAGAGTGATATGCCCAAGCGTCTTCTATGCCCGAAGTGTTTCAGTGCGCTTAACAGTACAGTAGACTATCGACATGCGCCATTACAGTAGGTGTTTGAAGTCGATGAGCATGTTGGCCTCCTTCAAAAGAGTCATGCCATGACTCGGCTAATTTTCGAGACTCGGGCGACGTCGGGGGCGTACGCTAGGGTGCACAGCGAGCAGTGCTAGCCGTTGCTCCGAGCCACGCAACTGCAACCGACGCGAACATTAGCGTCCGCGCACAAGGCCTTAAAAGCGGAGCAACTGCGTCGCGCCTCGCTTTATAATGACAGTGTTGGCTTCCTGGCTGGCCGCGTGTCTCGCGCTCAGCCGCGAAGGAAACCCATCGCCGTCGCCACGCGAGAAGACGTGCCCACCGAGACGACGTCTAGGGCTGAAAGGAGGTAGCGGTGGTGAGAGGTATATAGGCACGTCTTTCCTCCACGTTAGAGTCGAGGCCCATAGCTGCGTCCTCTCGCCATTCACTGACACGATATACACGGAGGCATCGTTTGACGCCGAGGTGGAAGAAGTTGCGACTCGGAGAGCGATACGCACGGACGTACCTTTTGCAAGGCCTTCTTCTGGCGGTTGGAAAGAGGCGTAACCGCAAAGAGGCGAAAGAAAGCTCTCTCGAAGCGATCTCGTCACGCGACCCTCTCATCAGTGGGTGGCTGGCAAACCTTCCCCCTCGTTGCCTTGGCTCGATGGACGCATCGCATGACGCCTCATGCGTTGATGTCCGTCAAACCGTGTGTCGCTTCTGCATATATGCTGTCCCCTCGAAGGCCACGGCTGCTTTTTTTCTATCTCTCTCTCTCACACACACACACTCTCTCTCTTTTCGTCAGTCCGAAGCCCGCGTTTTCAGCGTGTGGCGTTGGCTTATCGTACAAAGCGTCGTCGACGCGAGAGGGCGCGAATGGGTGCCTTCATGCGCGCCCTCTCGCGGTAATGGGAGAAAGAAACGGTGTGCATTCCGCATGCGCGCGCTTGTGTGTGCGCTTGGAAACGGAGGGGAGAGGGGAGGATCTGACCGTGAAAACAACTCCGCTCGGTCACGCCTTCTAGCCTGTATATCCTACGTGTCTCCTGGGCGTTTTGAAGCGGCGTTTGAACAGCCTGACCAAAAAACGAGGAAAAGAGCGTGGTGTAGCGCGCTTGATGCCTCGATATCGTGTCTCCTCGACGAGAACCGAAGTTGGGAGTTTGTTCGTCGTAGAAGGTCGCGGTGCAAGGCGCTCGTTTTGCTATAACAAAGGCGAGATGGTTTCTTGTTCGTCACGTAACTCGATGCGTGAAAGGAAGATGATGCGCCGTGTCGACGTCTAATTTTATTGCTTATACCTCTGGAGAAAGGGGCGACGGTGACAAAAAAGACCATGATTGTGCCCGTAATAATAGTAGCGGCAGGAAGATGGGTAGGGTAGAAACTGAGTAAGAGCGGGGAGTGGATAGAATCGAAAAAAGCAGTTCGCATTTAGGGTGTGTAAAAACACATGATGACTAAATTATGTCTATAGTATGGAAACCCATACTATGCTGTTTAAATGTGGTGAGTTAGTTTTTAGTGTATTCGTAATCTGAAGCTAACAACTCATTAAATTATTTTGTAACACTGCCTTCTGCCTCTGCACTTATATATGTTACAGTTGCGTTAATCCACAGTGGCATTTCCTATAGAAATCCATATGTATATAACGTTTTTTTTTTGGTCATATTTTCTTTGATAAAAAAAAGTTCAATTCACTTCCAAAATCAGAAACTCCTTGTTGGAACGTTATCATGTGGATATCTACGCAGCTGTTTGAACCAAATAAATATTCTTTTATGGTTCTGTCGCATTGTTGCTATTCCTCTCACTCAGAATATATCATTGCGATAGCAATGATATGGACACTCTCCACTGGATTTTGCTGCCGGCGTCATCGTCACTCACCGTATATGCATACGTGTCTCTATATATAAAAACGCAAGAAAGAAAAAAATAACGACAATGAGTGCGACGCGTGGAATCGAACGTGGGACCTCTAAAACGTGAGAATGAGGCGTTTGCCACTGAGCTACCGAGGAGCTAGTCCTTCAACGCTTAAATGACAAGCTATTTATGTCTAGCAAGATGGCGCAATGATTGCGTGGTGGCGCGCGCTTTCATCTCCCAGGCGTACTTTCCCCCTCAGATTGGAATAGGGTGATGCTCGCTCACGTGCCCTTGTCTCGTGTTGGAGACGATCATACGCCTTAGCTGGCGTTGGGCTTTCACTCGAACGTTTCTGTTGTAGTTGCCGGGCGCACAAAGGTCACTGCAATTCATGCACAGCCTCCGTTTGCGAAAAGGGCGCGCTTTTCAGACTCAGCGAAGTAACCACTGAGTCACATATTCGCGTTCATCTGTACCGACGAGTACGTTTTGTGCGTCATTTTTGCGTGAGAAACGCGGGACATGTTTCGGTCTGCTCGCCATTCAGCGCGTGACCTTCCAATTTGTTGCTGTCGCGTTCATTGATTCGCCTTTGTGGCGAAGCTGTGATTTTTTATCAGTGTTGCAGTTTACACCTAACAGACTAAAAAAAATGCAGCCCCTCGTAAGTTGTTTGGTAATCCTTCAAAGTTGCTGTAAATTCTAAATGACAACTATTGCGGTCCCAAGCACCACAGTAAAACCTTGATATGTCTACAATCGTGCCCGTCAGGAACTGGAAAGAACGCTTCCGCTCTACAGCCTCGATTCGAAGGAGTAATAAATTCATCATTCGTATACGTTAGAAACTTGGCTTTCGAAGAGGCGTAGTGCTTCTATATGTGAACTAAACATTCCCTTTATCTAACCATGAAATCAATGAGCGTATTCTATCGAATTCTTCTTTTTCTTTTTTGGTTCACGCTTCTTTGAGCGAAGCATACGAGAAGAGTGAGCTTTTATTAGCAAGGACTTCGTTTAACGAACACGTTTCCTAGCTAAGAAAACAATAGGAAACGCGGCTATCTTCCCGCAACTTTGCTTATCTTCATTTTGGCATTTTCCGATGTGATTGCGCAAACAGGTCTCGCACTAAAATACAGAACCCGCACTAAAGAAAAAGAACTTGAACTATAGTTCACAACGGGAGGGTGGTTCATGCACTTTTGCGAGTTAAATATCCACTATTATTTATTTGTTTGTTTGTTTGTTTGCTTGTTTATTTATCACCATGACAGAGCTAAAGAACTCGTTTCGCAGAAATTTAGGCATCGGCTTCGTTGATTGCGGGCGAAAAATCAGCGTGTTCCATGACCGCAAATCGGAAAAGTTGCAAAGAAAACAGACCGGTATGCTGTGGTTTTTTCGCTGATTCGAAAAAGGGAGCATTATGTCATAGTAGGCGTCTCGCAACAGTACTTGCCGTGGGATTGTATGGTTAGTTTGAAAGTGCCGATGTTACACGCTCACGTATTCCTTCCTTCACTGCAAGGTCGCAGGAATGCACTAATAATGGAAGCTAGAGGCTAGAAGTATAGAGAGTGACACTGGGCTCGATTACGTCATATAGCCTTCTTCTTTGAAGGCGAAGTTTAAAGGAGACCTCTGTTTACTTGTTTATTGGTTGGTTGGTAACAACTTTATTGGTAGTCCGGTAGACCCTGCCTCACCTCCACCTCGCTAGCCTGCTTATTTATTTATTTATTTATTTATTTATTTATTTATTTATTTATTATTTATTTATTTATTTATTTATTATTATTTCACAAAACTGCTCACTACAGTGGGTTTCTCTATTGTGTAGGTAGCAAAGATTCATTATGCACAGGCGTGTGCAGACGATCGCATGCGAGCAATCGAAAGAAAAATGGTAGGTGTAACCTTAAGAGACAGGAAGAGAGCAGAGTGAATTAGGGAACAAATGGGAGTTAAAGATATCATAGTTAAATCAAGAAGAGGAAATGGACATGGGCCGGGAATGTAGCGCGTAGATAGCCGCTGGTCATTAAGGGTAACTGACTGGATTCCCAGAGAAGGCAAGAGGGTGAGGGGGAGACAGAAGGTTAGGTGGGCAGATGAGATTAAGAAGTTTGTGCGTATAAATTAGCAGCAGCAAGCACAGGACCGAGTTGACTGGCGGAACATGGGAGAGGCCTTTATCCTGCAGTGGATGTAGTCAGGCTGTTGATGATGATGATGATGATGATGATGATGATGACGATGATGATGATGATGATGATGATGATGATGATGATGATGATGATGATGATGATGATGTGCAGACTCAAAAACACACAGGTGGTGCCGCTCACCTTTTTCGTTATTTCCTGAAGGTGTGCGCAAGGTCTGTGCTATACACTTTCACGCAGTCAGACTTGTCACGTTGTTCAAGAGCGGGGCTGAGACTACGTAGGTTTTTTTACCATAATGGCGTCTTAGTTAATGCACGTGATGTTGCGTTTCAGTACTTTTTACGTACCATCTTTACTCCCGGAAAGACAGGGACTAAAAGCAGGTTATTGCAAGGGGCAATTCATTGCTTCATTTTCATTTTTTAGTCTGTTCGGAAGCACGTTGTTTGGATTCAGCTACACTCTCAATGATGTCCTGCTTGAAGTTTATTTATTTATTTATTTATTTATTTATTTATTTATTTATTTATTTATTTATTTATTTATTATTTATTTATTTATTTATTTATTTATTTATTACTGTAAGCCTTTCTCAGGCTCAGGGTGGGCGAGCAAATATACACAGTCGCGTACAAACCAGGCAATATCGCACATAGCGGAAGAAACAGAATCACAAGATGATGGTGAAAATAAAACTTGTACGATGAAAGCAATTGTACAAAATCATGGACAGGTCACAAAATATTCAAGGTATCAGCAGGGGGTACTGTGATCAGTGTGTTCGGAAGCGCTCACAAACATAAAAAAAAAACGTTGCTTGTAGTCTTCATAAAACAGGGTTTCTACATTCCGAACAAATGAATCTACAGAGGAAGCGCTCACGACATAAAAAAAAAAGTTGCTTTTAGTCTTCATAAAACAGGCTTTCTACATTCCGAACAAATGAATCTACAGAGGAAGCGCTCACAACATAAAAAAAAAAGTTGCTTTTAGTCTTCATAAAACAGGCTTTCTACATTCCGAACAAATGAATCTACAGAGGAAGCGCTCACAACATAAAAAAAAAAAGTTGCTTTTAGTCTTCATAAAACAGGCTTTCTACATTCCGAACAAATGAATCTACAGAGGAATGATTAACGCATTCACGTGGCAATTTGTTCCACTCTTCCACTGCTGACGGGAAGAATGAATATTTAAAAGTGTCACAGCGTGACATAAATGGTCTAATGCACTTATTGTGGTTGGTACGACGGGAGTGATGGTTAGGCGGCTTTATATAGTTGTCTTTATCTATGTTTAAACCGTTGTGATACAAAAGAAAAATAAACTTTAAGGAAGAGACACGGCGACGGGCTGCAAGGGTCGGCAAGCATGCCCGCCTGCGCAGCTCAGTGACACTGTCATGCCTCGAATACTTAGAATAGATAAAGCGAAGGGCCTTGCGTTGGACCATTTCTAATTTGTCGGAAAGATATTTTTCGTGGGGGTTCCAAACAATGCTGGCGTACTCGAGGATCGGCCTTATGAGAGATTTATATGCTATCATCTTTACATTAGGAGGCGCCAATGCAAGTTTTCGACGCAGGAACCCCAGCTGGCGATAGGCTTTTGTGTATGTGCTGCTTATATGTGCATCCCACTTCAGTTTACTTGTAAAGGTAACGCCCAAGTATTTAACAGCTTCGTTTCTTGCAATGTTTGTGCCGACCAAATTGTAACTAAAATGCTGGATTGTTTTTCTGCGAGTTATGCTAAGGCAAGCTGTTGTTTACACGTTAATTTCCATTCCCCACTCAAGACACCAACATGCAATATTAGCTAGTGTGGTATTCAGTCTAAGCTGGTCATCAGTTGTGCGGATAGTGGTGTAGATCACGCAGTCGTCAGCGAATAATCTCATTTTAACGTTAGGCTCAAGGCACATATAGATATCATTAACATATATTAGGAACAAGGTGGGTCCTAAAACAGAACCTTGTGGTACTCCGAAAAAAACTTCCAATGAATCAGAGGCTGTGTTGTTTACGGTTACATACTGGCTTCGATTTGATAGATACATTTTTATCCATGCTATTATGTTACTGTTAATACCAATAGACACAAGTTTGTCAATCAATTTACTGTGAGGCACCTTATCAAAAGCTTTGGCGAAGTCTATAAATATGGATAGATGGAAGTACTAGATATAGCCAGGAAACTGGAAATTTTTTGTCTGATTTCTTTATTATAGGCCGCGTTTACCCAGGACCAGATTGAGTGTAGCAGGGGGAGGAAGGAAGGCTAAAACTTAACGTTGCTACCCCTCCCCCCCAACCTACGGTTTTGATGGGAAATCATGCGCTTGCGTATGTTTACACACAAAATGATCCCACTAAACCGAAGCACCACTTGCTTTGTTATACTTTAAGTTTCTAGACGTCAGCAATTAGATATATAACGCCTACATTTGTAGTGGCTAAAAGAAGATGCTTCCACACATTCGCAATCAACTGAACAGGGAAAGGCCTCTCCCAGCAATGCTCTGTTTACCCTTTCTGCCGCTATCTGACTCTGTTTTACTGATATACAAACATCTTAGCTCAATCACCTCACCGACCGATCTGCGGGCCTTGGCCGCATTTTCTGTCTTGATGTCCCTACTGTTCCTTTTCGCCTACCATCGGTTGTCCCAGTGCGTGACAAGCCGACGTTGCACATCTTTCTCTTCCTAATGTCATCAAGGATTTCAGCTACCTACCCCCCCCCCCCTCGCATTCGTTTATCGTCGCCTAATATTGCGCATTTAATATTCAGAATATTTCGGTCCATCACACGCTGCATGGTCTTTAACGTATTTTATAGTGTAGGTAGCTTCCCCCGAGTTTCTTTCCCGTATTACAAAACATGTAGAAAGGGATGAGGTACGCTTTCAGCCATTGAAAGTGTGCTACAGTTTTAAGCTGCCTGTCCTGATTCGGTAATGCCGGCCGTATGTGCTCTAGCCGTCTCTTATTCTTCCGACGGCCTTTAAACGTTACTCGATTCGGGCGTCGTGATCGGACAACGGCGTTATAGTAGTCACGGTTCCCGCCTGCTCAGCCAAATGTGGCGGGATCGAATTCGGGCCTCAGTGGCCATTATTTCAATGGAACTAAAATGCGTGAAGCCTGTGTACTTAGAATAAGGTGCACGCGTTAAATAACCCGAGCTGGTCGAAATTTCCTGAGCCGTCCACCTCGGCGTTCCTCATAATCACATCTTTATTTGTTTCGGGATGTTACACTCTAGCCAATACTACCATACTAAGTGGCTGTTGTCATAAACGAGCGCAAGGTTTCCCGTAAAAGGGTAGAGGGACAAACGTTTATCCCGATTCCCACATCCCCACCCCCCACGCCTTTGTGGCCCAGACCCAGAAACACGCTTCCCGATCAATAAAAAGAAACAAAAACGAAGCGATGAATAGCTTCCTGCAACGGCCCGCCATAGGTCCCTGACTTCTGGCAGTAACTATGGCAGGTAAGCAATTCATTGTATGCGACATCACGGCTTCTCAGCCGCCGTTATCGTCCAAGACCTGCGTTGCCATAACTGAAGATTGAATGTATGCAACACGCTTGCACCCCCCCCCCCGCCCCCATTTGCTTAGGGCAGCGACGGGCGCCCACCTCGTATACGCACGCCTACCACTCTTAATCAGGTGTTGCCTGAAATACAGATATAGGTATAGCCAGGAAATTTCGCACTTTTTCTCTGGTTGCCAGCATATGCCCCTCGTTTAGGCGGAATCTGCTTCAGAGTGTAGCGTTGCTGAGGCAGCGGCGCGCTTCACAACGCCGCACGGAGCCTCATAGGCTCAGTGGCCTCCGCATTGACAGCAGCGACGCGTCCGTGAAACCGGAGAGAAACGATCTACGAGGAGCGCGCGCGAACCGTGGCGCCATCTCTTGCCAGTCGAGTACATTTTTAACAGTCTCGACACCGCCGAACCGTGTTCCCGAGCTTCGACTGCGCATTTGATAAATAATCACTGTACTCAAGTTCGTAAATGAAATTCCTACCAATGAACGAGAGAAAACGAACGCATCGATAAGCCGTCATATTTTAGTAGCAGTAGTAGTAGCAGTAGCAGTAGTAGTAGTTGTAGTTGTAGTAGTAGTAGTAGTAGTAGTAGTAGTAGTAGTAGTAGTAGTAGTAGTAGTAGTAGTAGTAGTTGAACGTAAGTAGATGAAAACAACACTGAATAAAGCCATGAACGCTACTGGAATGGCCGAATTTACAGTTCTCGATTTTAGTGTAGCAACTACACAATTAGGACAGGTAGAAGTGGCAGAAAAAACTACTTGCCACTTGACCGGCGCAAGTTATATTTATTTCCCATATTTAATTCACTTTATCTAATTATTTAAAACACGTAATTTAATTCTATGCATAAGACATCATAAGCCTTCCTTGGCTTCTTCATCTGTTTTATTCTTAGCACTTACAACATTTCGCATGATCAAATAAGAAACTTGGCAAATTAAGACATGTAAACTTGATATAGGGAACAATATCATGAGCTTGCGATGAAAAAAACTAACGTTCTGAGTCAGTGTTGGTGTAGGCCCCCTCTATATTATGCCAATAATGTATGGGTCTGCCTCTGCGCCCCCCCCCCCCCACACCGGAGTCGAAGCCCCACTCCCTACTATATCAATGTTTGTGGCTGACCTTGTGCCCCCTCTTACGTGACTATAGGGGGACGGGGGGGGGGGGGGGCGATCCCCCGTCCACACGCCTATGTGAGAGAGACAGCGCTGTGCTTGTGTGGATCTTCGGCTGGTAATCAACTATTAGCATCGTTGTAATTATCGGGGTTTTAGTATGAACTCGCCCTGTCTTTCATTTTCGCGGCATTCGAAGCATCGGCAGTTTCATCGCGTACGTTTCGTTTTCGTGTTTGTATGTATATTTTATTAACGTACCAAAAAAAAAAATAAGTGCGATATATGCGTGAGAAGGTTTTTTTTTTTTTACTGGATTTGTTGCGTGTGTCACAGCGTGAGCGTAATGTAAAATTTTCAAATTAATATTGATTGATTTGCGAAGTTTAACGTCCCAAAACCACCTTATGATTATGAGAGACGCCGTAGTGGAGGGCTCCGGGAATTTCGACCCCCTGGGGTTATTTAACGTGCACCCAAATCTGAGTACACGGGCCTACAACATTTCCGACTCCATCTGATATGCAGCCGCCACAGCCGGGATTTGATCCCACGACCTGCGGGTCAGCAGCCGAGTACCTTAGCCACTATACCACCGTGGCGGGGCTCAAATCTAATATTTGTTTTGCATTCTTCGTAAAGGTATGTCACAGTATCGATTTATACAACCGATTTCATAATTACATTTGTTTTCGTTTCTAGCCAATCCGCTAAATTCGAAAGTGCCCACTTATGTAGACTCTGTGAGAGTTTGTGTCAAACTTTGCGAGAGTTTGTGTAGACTCTGTGTGTGAAGGTCTCCCTACTGTGAGACTTTTCTTTAGCACTCTCGCGCTAATCTAAGACGAAGTAAAATAAAGAAAGAAAGAGAGATATACTCATTTTTAGGGAAAACAGATATTTTTCCGGCGTGGGAATATCGCTGGCATGCTACTCTGTATAGGGATGGGGCACTAAAATATTTTAGTTGAGGGAAAAGAAAGCTGAGAAAGAAGTTGGGACCAAGTGAACTTGATAAAACGATTTACATTAGCTTATCAGGTAAATTAATCCTTTCAGATGTGAGAGTCATACTATTGGAGCCTTCCAAGGCCAATATCGGATAGGTAACTGAACAATGACAGTATGACCCGACGATGTTTGGAAGGTCCGCGCAGAGGCCCTATACGTTGCGCAACGTTAATAGTTCGTGGCAGATCGTGTTCATTTCTTGTTCGAACAGTTGCCTCTCATCCCAGTACGCGGGGTATTCTAGTAGTATGTGCTGCAGTGTCTCTATGCTGCCACGATTATCACAACATGCACTTGTGGTACGTCCTATATGCGGTACATGTGGCCGTTTGTGTATGCCACGTTCAGTCGGAGACGATGATATAACGTCTCTAGGTGGTGAGGGAATGAGTAGTGAGAGTTCTGCGCTCAGTTTTGGGTCAATACAATAGAGAAGGCTATCGTTGTGAAGTGGTTAATTCCATGGGTAGTCTTTTCCTGGCATACCATTTCGCGATGTTCTAAGCGCCGGCTTTTGTAAAGTAACAGGCTTCTGAAATTCCTAATTTGTAGTTCATATCGCGCAACCTCACCAGCTTTTTTCATTTTCCAAAATACCAGCATGGCCAGGCATCCGTCGAAACGTAATGCTATGTCCAGAAGCCTTAACCCTTCGATGGAGATGGGCGATATCAGATGCTACAACTTGTTGATTCCCACTGTTATGCCTGTTCCACATACTTTGATGAGCCGCTTTAGAATCTGTAAATACAGCCCATCTCTCTGGCAGCTGGTGTCGTTGAATGACTATTAGAGCTTCCATACAAGTATTCCATACAACTATTCCATACAACTATTCCATACAACTATTCCATACAACTCCACAGTAGTCACCGACGATGTCGCTCTCTCTAGGCGAAACGTCAAGAATTCGCCAGTAGAGGGCACGATGGCTCCGTACGACGATCGAGATGGTGTTGTGTAGCCGTCTGTGAATGTGTGCATTACGTCAGCATATTCTTTTGTACGTATACTGTAACGTTGTCTGATGGGTTGCTGCTTGGAGCATTTGCGTTTTTCTCTGATGCCGGGGATATAGGGAACAATTTCAAGGGGTGACAGTGTCCAGGTTGAGATGTTCCTTGACATAATAGGTGGCGCCTGCGCAGGTATCGACATACGTGCGCATATACTTTCGATGGCCTTCCCGAAACAAGTTGTAGGATTGGCTTGAGAAGTACTCTTTAAGAAGTGCAGTCTTGGAATGAATAACATGTCTGAGCTGAATCCGAAGTGTCTCCTGCGTAGAGGTCACTTCTAGAGGCAGGCATCTGGCATCTGCTACGGTGTCCGCTAGAGACGACCCCTGTGGAAGACCAAGACGGAATCGAGAACTGTTGTTGCGTGCTGCCTCGAGTGTCCTCCCGCTTATATGCGATATATCAAATACGGGTAGGTAATACAGCAATGCCCCATCGACATAGGCTTTATGAAGGAGCACCATCGATCGGCCGTTGCTGCCCCACTGGGATCCGGCTGAAAATCGGAATATGTGCGACGCTGACATAAACTTCTCCGTCAGTGTCTTCACTTCGGGAGACGATGTAAGACTCCTATCAATTGTCACTCCAAGGAACCGTTAATTGTGTCTTGACGTATGGAAGGGTACGACCACCCAGCACTAATGGGCACTTCCCCGTTTTCCTGCTCTATAAAACCATGACAACGCTTTTGTCGGAGGACAGTTTGAGACCTCTTGAATTCAGACGTACCGATATATTTGCCAGTTCTCTCTGGGGGTGCTGTTGGGTGGTCCTGCGAGAACTTCAACCGAATTAGAATCTCGCGTGGGTGCACGTAAAATTATGTATCGAGGCGTATTAAACCAATCCAAAAACATTACGGAAAGAGCCATTCGCAAGTTTGGGGGCGAAGCCCCTTACGCCGTGGGTCGTATGTCCTGTGCCGTCGTAGTTGTATCCAGTTGCATTGCATTGTATGTCAATAAAAATGGTGTCCCAGCATATCCACAGAGGGAATGATGACGAGTGGGCTGAGGCGTCCGTCAGTCCGTCAGTGCCTTCGTGTGTACGTGCGTGCGTCCGTCCATTCGCATCAGCCGACTGGTCATCATTTACCTATATAGTGGATATGCTGTGATTTTTTGTCTCACAGTCATTGAACATGACATCGTCGCTGACTCAGTATTTCTTAAAGTATCTACCTCAAACCACATTCGATTCAAAGGTAGACCGACGATTCCTTCCTATACAGTGTAATAAAAGCTTGCGTAGCGTTGCAATGGGCTTGACTTTTAAATCGTGGTACATTCCCAGGTGATAGGCGTGTACCTATGTCTAGTCAAAATAAGAGGAAGCTGGGCCAGTTGGTAAGTATTCGTGCTATTTGGTTATGTCACAAGCTCCCTGATATGATATTGAAACCGAAGATATTCGATGTAATAAGATGAATGAATGAATTAATAAGAGCCAGGGAGTGCAGACGCGGAAACAAGGAGAAAGTCAAGATACCGCATACTTCTGTAGTCGTTTAAAACCTAAGAATAAATGCGAACTCCGCCCCCAGTACTGCGGCACGCCTGTCATTATCATCTCCACTGGAGAAACGATTGGTGATTTCCATTCTTACCATAAGCACATTTACGTGGTAATGATCGTAGTACCCATTATATAAATTTTAAAAGGTGTGGTTGGTTGATAAAATGTCACGTTGAGCAGAACAGTGAAGACAGAATGTTGTATCACATTCGCCGAAAAAGAACGTTTTTTTTTTCGATCTAAAACTAGCGAAATGAGTCGAGCCTATATGGGCAAGTGATATGCCTAATATCTGTACATGCGGCCTCACGTCAAGTTAGCCAGCCTTTGTCGTTTTGCGTCGTTCATCTATTAGGGCAACTATGTCTTCGTTGCAACGTAGTGATGTTTGTCTTGGTACATAGATGTGCCAAAGTGTATGTGCTCTTATTACTGAAATGTTATGAAGCCTTTGTTATGTAAATAGTGTAAATCAACTTTTTGTAAACTCGTTTTCAGGTGGTGCTTGTTAATCTTGTACGGAGTCCTCAATAGGCTCCCGCTGTTTTTTGTCATTAAGGCCTCACCAAGTGTGAGGCCTGCGGGACGGCTTTATGCTCTCTCATAGTGGAGTACCAAGTATACTCAAAATAGTTAAGCACTTTTGCTAAACAGACATGCTTCAACGTCGCAATCTGCATCTTAAGCTGAAGCCCAGTTATCGGGACGGCCCACTTCTGTCTCCCAAAGTTGAGTACGAAGTACTCGTAATCGTAAAACATTTTTTCTAAACATACGAGAAATTTATGTGCGTAGTTTTTTTGTTTTCATTTTGGCGCTCTGTATAGCCGTCGTAAAGTCGCGTTCACGGCGTAATATTTGTTAACGCGGCCTCATCAAGTGCGAGGCTCGCGGGACGGCTTCATGCTGTCCCATAGAAGAGTACCAAGCACTCTAAATCATTAACTACTTTTTTCTAAACACGTTTATGGCGGCCGCTGTGTGGAGCTTACGTTTAATCTCAGGCTGTCCCCGACTACACACTTCCAGCTTGTGTCTGTTTTTGAGCGCCCTCTTCTTTAGAATGAAAACTCTTGGTCGCTGTTTTAGAGCACGGGTCTTCGTAACCAAAGAGTCGGGGTGTTAAATCTATAGCCGTTGGAACAATCTCAATTTGTAGTGAAAGTTTTGTATAGCGCCTGAGTGAAAGAATTCGGCGTCGGCGGCGTGAACAAGAGTGGTGCTAGAGACGTCAAAATTACTCCAAAGTATTAGGTTACGTTACTAATTCATTTGGTAAAGTTGTTCGCATTGTAAATGCATAACATTACAAGGTACAAATCCGAATGTCACATGCCATTATATGGCCGTTGCTTTTGAAATGTAACGAGGTTATTTCGAAATTATTCTTAGAAAGGTTCCTCATTCACGCAATACCTACAATGAAATTTATCTTTAGCGCATATAGTTTTGAAATCCGACAGAACTAACTTTGTTCAACTCATCAAGTTTGTAATTTGCACTCAGGTTAACTTGTCTTACTTGTTTTCCCCTGATTGGTGAATTTATTCTCTACCAAGGCAAGCGATCATGTTATATTTTATTCAGCAGTTGGGGACGCTGTGAGTCATATTTATTCAAATATCTCACTTGTAGGGATTTCGAAACGTCTGTGATTACAGAAAAGAGTAATTACATGATTAAAACTTTACTAGTGACAAATCTGAATGGCACTAAAAATTTCGTTTCACGCATAATCGCCTCTATAGGGTGTGCATAAACGTTAACTGGCTAACCTCCCTGTCCGTCCTCATTTATTCCTCCTCCTCCTTAATCAATGGAAAATTAATTGGTAATATTAGGTAAAATGATGACTAGTGATAATTTCGAAGGTGAATCAAGTGAAAATGAATGTCAATTAAAGGAAATCGAAGGTAAACCAGCGGAAATAAAGGCGACTCACTTCAGAATAACAATTGAATGCGAATTAACGGTGAATGTGATTCACAGTGCACTAAAAGGGAATCAAATATACTTTGAATTAGGCAACGTAATGTAGAATCAAACGGGCACTGAAATCAATTAAGCCTTTCACTGTGCTGTCGCTGGGGTTAGCAAAGGGATATCAGCATTTTCTTTTCACACCACGCGGAAAACTGTTTCGTAAAAAAAAAAAAACGCTATTTGGACAATCATGTAGCGCGAAAAGGCTCCCAAATGCATGCAATATATCGTGATAGAGAAGCGTAAATTGGCGCAAGCCGTCCGAGCCCGTGAGTTACCCAACGAGTGGTCAGATTAAAAGCCCGCCAATTATGATATTACGATGCGCACCGGCATAATTACTAAATGCAAAGCATTTCTTTGCGTTCTGAAAGCACTTTTGCGTACTGCAAGTATCTATCTATCTATCTATCTATCTATCTATCTATCTATCTATCTATCTATCTATCTATCTATCTATCTATCTATCTATCTATCTATCTATCTATCTATCTATCTATCTATCTATCTATCTGTCTGTCTGTCTGTCTGTCTGTCTGTCTGTCTGTCTGTCTGTCTGTCTGTCTGTCTGTCTGTCTGTCTGTCTGTCTGTCTGTCTGTCTGTCTGTCTGTCTGTCTATCTATCTATCTATCTATCTATCTATCTATCTATCTATCTATCTATCTATCTATCTATCTATCTATTTATCTATTTATCTATTTATCTATCTGTCTATCTATCTATCTATCTATCTATCTATCTATCTATTTATCTATTTATCTATTTATCTATTTATCTATTTATCTATCAATTTATCTATCTATTTATCTATTTATCTATTTATCTATCAATTTATCTATTTATCTATTTATCTATTTATCTATTTATCTATCTATCTATCTATCTATCTATTTATCTATCTGTCTATCTGTCTATCTGTCTGTCTGTCTGTCTGTCTGTCTGTCTGTCTGTCTGTCTGTCTGTCTGTCTGTCTGTCTGTCACATACCCGGTGGCGGGTATGTGCCACAGCTGAAATTTCGTATATGTACCCAAGAACGGCGAGAACACAATTGGGTAATTTCAACGCATGAACGTTACGAAAAAGCTCACATAAGCAGCCTTGACCGGACGATTGCAAATAACAAATGTTAATAATGTTAGAACACTAGCATTCTGCGTGGCAATCAAGCATTCTACCACATGCAGAGCCACGCCAGATCGCGGAAATACTTTGCAAGTAGGCCGTATAATGTTCGTGAAACGTCGATTCTGGTTGCAGTACTGGCTATCAAATTTTATAAGGATTACATATGTACTCCTATGATACAGCCGTCATGTCGGGCCAACATCACTTGTAATTAGGCTCCATCCGCTGATGTTGAGAGCTGCCACCGTTGTGAGCAACCAGCGCAAACACCAGTGCTTCATATATCAGCTTACCGCTTATGGTGTTGCTAATATTAATGCTGTTTAGTGCATCATCACGCAACTCCAAACAGCTGCTAATATAAAACACACGCGGCTGTCTAATGCATGTGTGTGCGTGTATTTGTACATATATATTGAGCGCGACTTCATAACGTACCACCCAATAAAAACTCTTAAAAGATACATTCACCTTGCCTCTGCATGCTTCGTATAAAATTGATCTTCAAGGTAAGCGGAATCTGCTGAATATTTCATTATCATAAAAAAGCATCCACAAAGCATGGAGCTGCGCGATTCTGCGTGTTGCTTTACAAGCGTGCTCTAGCTGCTTCACCCATTCACAAAAGGAATAATTATGACTTAGTGGGGCCTTCAAAACTTCACTTGCCACTATAGCTTTCTAGGATAGTTTGAAACTGTCAATGTTAGCCCCGCCGCCGTGGCTAAGATAATCGGCTGCTCACCCACTGGTCACGGGATTGAATCCCGGCTACGGCGACTGCATTTTCCGAAGATCACGCTGAAGGCCCGTTTGCTCATATTTGGGTGCTCGTTGAAGAACCCCAGGTGGTTGAAATTTCCGGAGCCCTCACTACGGCGTCTCTCATGGTTTGGGGACGCTAAACTCCACGCGTCAATCAAACTGTCAATGCTACGCGCACAGGATATGGTATCATTACGGTGCGTTTGAGGCTTGCACCGAAATTAGAAGGTGTATAGACTAACAGCTTAGTATATCGGAAATGCGCACGAGGCCATGCAGATTATGTTATCTTGCGTTATCGCGTTCTACTCTCGAAAGCAATGAGGTCGAGCGTTTTTCTAGAGGTTTCCTTTTGTTGTTGTTTTTTTTTCTTTTTGCAATTAGGCATTGAACTAACGTCACTGGCGCGTGTATGTGTCCGCATGTATGTTTGTGACGTCACTTACAGATGCTCGTCAATAAAACGCATCTGGTCTTGTAGTCCGTCGATCAGTTGGTATGCTGGTCAGCCCGCCGGTCGTCGCGTTGTTCGCACAAGCTTTTTTCCTTTATTTTTTTAAATTTATTGCCACATAGGTATGTACAGAAACAGCAAATATGGTGGGACAAAAGCTGCGTAAAGGCAGCTTCACTGCTCCCGTCTCCCCATACAATGACAGCATCTCAAGAACTTGCAATTGTCGTGATATTAAGATAGAAACACATACAGGAAATTGGTTAAAATAGTAATAAACACATATTTTCAAGTTACACAGAAGAAAGGTTAACATTTATAACAGCAGTTGAAATGATGCGGTTTTTTTTACAAACGTAACGTATAGAGGTGTCCCAGGTAACGCTAGCTAAAGTTTAAAAATATGCCGACACACACGATTACGACGCGACCAAATGCATGTTGCTCACCGTCGCCTGGAGTTGGACTATTTCTTGCGTTCTCAAATATTGTTTAATTATATATGCCGCATTGTGCTGTCTCAGCAGGCCGGCAACTATCGTGGTGGCTTTACGATGAACACGTCTTGCTATCGGCCACAAAAACGATAACCACTGTGACTGCTTATCGCTGTCATGAACCGGTGCAAGGGAAGCCTGCCGTTTGTACGTGAAACGTTGATTTGATTGATTGATTGATTGATTGATTGATTGATTTGTGGGGTTTAACGTCCCAAAACCACTATTTGATTATGAGAGACGCCGTAGTGGAGGGCTCCGGAAATTTTGACCACCTGGGGTTCTTTAACGTGCACCCAAATCTGAGTACACGGGCCTACAACATACGTGAAACGCTAGGGAGCACTAGAATCATCGTGCGTACTGGCGCGCGAGTGGGCTTGTCACGTGGTATTTTTTATAATTCGCGGGCATTTGTAATTAGCAGAAAAAACACTACTACTTAACAGATATAAAGATCAAAAACTGTCTAATCGGTCGTTTTGCAAACCGATCTACAAGTTTCTCATGTAAATTTTTTATCCATCTTCGTTTCTTGAAAAGTTAGGTAATGAAACAGATCTAATTAAAAAGTATTTGAGAACGCAAGAAACAGTCTAACTCCAGGCAATGGTGAGCAACGTGCATTATTTGGTCGCGTCATGTTTGCGTGTTCTGGCATATTTTAAAACTCTGGATAGATTTACCCGGGACACCCTGTGTATGATTTCATCGCATAATTTATTTTTGTTTAGTCTTGAAAGTCGCTTTCCTTGATAGTCAATTGTCTGCCTGTACGGAGCATGGTCGATCGGGTAGTCAGGTGCTGCCGTCGTGGACAAGGGAGGCGACACGGCTACGCCACAAAACACTGCACACTCGTGGGATGCGTGTTTATTTTACGCTTTTCAACTTCGGCAAACCGTTACGCTAGATCGGTCACGGCTTCTTCCTGCGGGAAGCCGCCGTCTCTGTTCCCAGAGGCGCCACTGCGGAACCGTAGCGGACCACTGAGCCATGCAGGGATGTTTGATTTTCCCATGCCACATCGAAACCATCGCACGCTCTTCAACGCATATAGCGATCGACTCTGTCAGCGTACTGCGACGTATTATAATGTACGAATAAGATAGTGATTAACAGTTATATGTCTGGCCCCGCTGCGGTGGTCTAGTGGCTGAGGTACTCGGCTGCTGATCCGCAGGTCGCGGGATGGAATCCCGGCTCCGGTGACTGCATTTCCGATGGAGGCGGAAATGATGGTATATAGATAGGCCCGTGTGCTCAGATTTGGGTGCACGTTAAGGAACCCCAGGTGGCCGAAATTTCCGGAGCCCTTCACTACGGCGTCTCTCATAATCATGTGGTGGTTTTGAGACGTAAATCCCACATATCTATCAACAGTTATATGTCTATCGTCTAGGTGAATATGGTGGGTGGGGGGGGAGGAATTATAGACGTTCTCGCTTTTCTGGTGGGTATACTTTCGTGGGAACCAGCGGCCACAATTCCGTCGCGGAGGCAAAAAAAGGGCCCGTGCACGTAATTACCGCCCACTTGAGAAACGTATACGAGGTGTGTAACACTCTGGTCAGCCTCACTATATAAGGCGTCCCTCATAATCGCATGACCACTGTCTATGTACTTCATCAACTTTATCTGTATATCTATACCATTGTAATGATCACCGTCATCATTTGTCACGTGGGCTGGGCCGCTTTTAGTCTAGCGCGATTGCATCGAAATATAACCTAGCTACTGCCGTACCGGACATCGTCTCATATTATATATATGTGTGTTTGATTAGGAACGTAAAGTCCTTGTCAGGGGCTTTTTTTTTTGTGTGTGTAATCGTTAAATCATGATTTAGGCAATCAAAATCCTTGAATTTACTACAAATATAAACTTCCAAGATTTTCCCCGTAGTCGGGGACAGCCACCGGAGAAATGTACGTGTGTTTGTTTCACAGAAAACACGAACTACGGCATATGGAGGAAAAATAAAGACGATGGAATATGAAAGAACGAGAAAATGAGCAAGTTGACGTTTCCCTGTGGAGCCGAGTTCCAGGAAAAAAGCGCACGGGAACTTCATTGCTGGCTGTATTGTGACAGCTGGGCTTCAGCTGGCTTCCGAAAAAGAGAGGTGATGAATGGAGAGAATGAAAGTGCAAGAAATATGAATGTAAAACAGTGGCTTTGACGGAAAACGTGAAAAGCGGGTGACAAAGAATAAATAGATGCTGCGAATGGATTCAACAAGGAAGCATACTGGAAGACGTATGCATATATAAGCTTTAAAAAAAGCAGACAGACAGACAGACAGACAGACAGACAGACAGACAGACAGACAGACAGACAGACAGACAGACAGACAGACAGACAGACAGACAGACAGACAGACAGACAGACAGACAGACAGACAGACAGACAGACAGACAGACAGACAGACAGACAGACAGACAGACAGACAGACAGACAGACAGACAGACAGACAGACAGACAGACAGACAGACAGACAGATAGATAGATAGATAGATAGATAGATAGATAGATAGATAGATAGATAGATAGATAGATAGATAGATAGATAGATAGATAGATAGATAGATAGATAGATAGATAGATAGATAGATAGATAGATAGATAGATAGATAGATAGATAGATAGATAGATAGATAGATAGATAGATAGATAGATAGATAGATAGATAGATAGATAGATAGATAGATAGATTCTTAATGACACGCTAAATATGTCAGCTGCTGCTTGTTGCGAGTCTACAGGTGCGCATGAATCGGTTATGTTTATGAGTATGCGTTATTGCAATACCAGTCCAAAGAAGAATGTTGATGATGATGTGAGGCGTTTTATCATGTATGTTGCCTATATATGCATGCGTAAACTGCCGTGAGTACGCGCCTCTACGGGCATGTTCTACTGCGTTTTGCGGAATATTGCCAGGAAGTTGGGAGAGAGAATTCATATGCATGTTCGTTTGATGTTAGTCTTTCAACTGATACTCGCTAATGCCAACAGTAGTGGGACACACTGGAACCTAACAAATTGCATGCCCATATGCCTGAAAAGTCATGAAATCCTTTCAGAAAGGCTCATGACTTCAAGAGCTCATAAAGATACTAAGATTCTAAAACTCGTTCAAACCAGCATACTCGGCCTCAAATGGTTCGCATTTTCATAGGTATATAGCTCATTCGCGCATCAAAAAAAAAAAAAAAGCACCACATCACTCTTACCAAAAGCTGACAGCTGTAACTATGGCATCGAAAAGATATGGTATAAACCACATGCCGTCGTGCTACCTTTGTGACGTCGCAACGAGTATACGTTGTACTGGCTTGCAGGGTCGCCATTGGGTGGACTTGAAAATGAATGAGAACCTACGTGGCTCTGAGGTATACGTGTTATTTCATATTATCGCCAAACTTGTAGATGAACAGGACGAAAAGTATATTATGGGTAGAGTTCTTGCTATTCAAGAGTAAAAAAGATGTCGTTTTGATAAGAAAAACTACAATCGAGACCACAGTTTTTTTTCCCTTCTCTCGTTCTGTTTTCAAGCCACAGATATGGTGCAAACACATCAATACGTTATGATAAAGTCAGCTGGTAAATAACAAATGCATCTCAGTATACATCCGGTAGAGAGAGAGAGAGATAAAGATGCAAGGAAAGGCAGGGAGGTTAACCAGACGCACATCCGGTTTGCTGCCCTGCACTGGGGAGGGGATAAAGGGGAGAAAGGAGGTAGAATATATGGAGTCCTTACGAGATCCAGAATAATACTGAAACGCTCCAACCAATAAGACAGCAAAAAAAAAAAAGCTAAATGAAACGTTGAAGCAGTTTTATGTTTGATGACGCAGACCGAATTCGATTAGTGGCGTTTGCGTGGTATCAGTTCTGCTTCGAGTAGTGAAAACTTGCTCAAGATGAACACCGAAGCCTCATTTTGTTGCGCACAGCTGTCTTTGTCAAGTGCACACGGCAACGCGCGCTTCAAATTAAAATTGGATACTTGCGCATAGCACATAGATAGTGGGGGGGGGGGGGGGGGGCATCACGGAGGCCACGAGTTCGTCTACATTTACTCAAGTTCGACACACCCAACGTTGCAGGCTCAACGCGCGTTGCGTTGGCTTTGAAGTGGCATTGTAGCTCCTGTGCTAAAAAAAAAAACGTATATTTCTCACTGACGGCGAAACAGCGCAGAAACGGGGCGAAGAATGATCGCACAACACAAGTGCTAACGAACAACTGTGCGTTTATTGCACCGCTTACTACACCGGAAGGTTTCTTACAGCGAAAATATGTAGCAGAAAAAAAAGAAACTACGAAAATCATCACGTGCGCATAAAAATGAAGGAGGAAAAGAAAATAGGGGGAAAAGAGCGACAGGGAGGTTAACCAGCCTATAGGCGGCCGGTTTGCTACCCTGCGCATGGGAGGGGGATGGGGGAGATGAAATATAGAGAGGAGAGAGGGAAGAGAGATAAACGCAGCACATTAGGCAGCCCGCGCGCACACACTCATTCATAGTCCAGTCTTGTCTATCGCGGTGTGTGACATTGCTGTTACAGCCGCTTGTTCAAGTCCATGTCGCGTAGGAATTTCAACAGAGCTTTTGTCGCCTTCTGTTGCAATATCTTCTCCCGCGGGCACTTGGAAGAGTAGTGTCCACAGACATTTGGCTGTTGTCGATGCGCGCAAGAACGGACGCCAGTGACTGTCTCTGGATGTCATACAACGGACAGTCACACAGGATGTGGTGTAGCGTCCCTTCGCAACAACAGGCATCACAGAGAGGGTTCTCGGCCATTCCTATGACAAAGGAATCAGATTTTGTAAATGCCACCAATGCAAGATGAATCACCCACGAGTCGAAATGTCCCAAGTTAACTGTTCGAAATTCCTCAGCCTGCGTGAACAGAGGGGTGCATCCCGGAGCATGACACTTCGCCCAGATATGTGCGTTTGTGAACCTTCTGTTCTTCACGAACAAGGCGTGGGACGAAATGGATTCTGTTGGCGCTCGATTGGCTTGGCTTGAGATCATTGGGAGAGGCCTCCGTCCTGCAGTGTACGGCTGTGTTCCAATACTCACCGTAGACGACTAAATAGACAGCTAAATGAACGGCGGCCATCTCAAGTCCCATTCCAATTCTCACGTAGCCGGCAAAATAGACAGCTTCGAGAAGACCGCATCGTAGACAAATACGATGCAGGCTACTTAGCTGTCTAAACAAGATGGCGGCTCAGCGAATCACTCAGATGGATCAAATCTCGCCAGAATGGCCGTCCGCACACAAGAAGACGCTTTCCCAGACGCTCAATGTGGGTAACGTTTATTTGTTTTCGATTTTACCACGAAATAAGCCAGAAATTGCAACTGTTACGTTTGTTTATTTTAGCTTTTTCTTCTCGACGCGAGGTGGCGCATCGTCGCGTAAAAGCTGTCCAAACGTGTTCCAATTCTCGGACAGCATGGGCTCCGTGCGGTCTTCTAAGCAGTCTGCGTAGACTGTCTACGTGCTGTCTTAGTATTGGAACACGGCTTACGTAAGGCAGCGAGATAGTGATGATAATGATGATACTTATACACATATATTGCATGCATATCATTTGAATAGTTTTAAGTGTGCATGCAGCGTTTAAATTTGCGTGTATACGTACTTGCGTGCGTGATCGCGAACTGCACAGCCCCGTGAACGCGCGACCAAATACTGACAGGGCGAGTGCGCAAAAATATCGCTGCACGCGTTTCCACACGCGCACGCCCTGCTTGCCCCGACGCTTGATACAGAGGGCGTCACCGCCCGTTGTCAACGATTCACACATCGCTCCCCTTCTCGCGGGGCGGATCCGCTTCCATTCAATCGAGCGTCGACTCAGCACTCCCACATGTCAGGCTCGCAAAAGGAGAGAACCCCACGCAGCAGCAGCCGGGCGGTGGTAGACGCTGTTGTAGGGCACTGCGGGAACCATCCCGCCTCATATATACGTGTAGGGATATAAGGACAGTGACAGAGCGCCGAAGCCCCCTTTCCCCTTGTTCCCTACCAGCCCCTTCACATCCATTGTGACTGACGCATTCACCGTCCGCTCGTCGTGTCTGCTTCCGCGAGGGCTTTAATGTAGGGAGGGAGAAATTGGGAAGGGGGAGTTATCTTTCCTTTTCGAGACACCCCCCTCTCCTCACCTATCCCGCATGACCCGTCGCGATGCGGGATTCGACGGGAGTCTATGAGGCTGTATAGGGAGCGGGATGAAAAAAAAAACAAGGAGCAAAAGAAGCGTTGTTGGGCGACGAATGTGCGAGATGTAGGGACGTATCGGGACGAGAGGGAGAGAGGAGCGCGAGCTATGAGACGTGGGTAGAAGCGCCGGGATGAGGGGAAGATGGGAGAGGGGTTGGTCGGGCAGAGATTATGTGATATAAGGACGAATTTATTAGCCCCGAGGGAAAGCGGAGACGACGCGCGGCGGGTCGCTCCGCCGCTAAGCAGTTTCCCGCGTTTTTTTTTTTTCTCTCTCTCTACCGGCGTCCGCGCTCACTCCGCCAACGTTTCCCCGCGGGTCGCAAAGGCTGGCGTAATGGTCGCCGTCGTCGTCCACGCGAGTCGAGCCTAGCGCTGCGCGTTAAAGCCGATCAAGGTCCGCTGGGCATTTGCCGATGGCTGAGCCCCGTCTCGTCAGACCCGTTGTATGACAGTGCCGGAGAACTTCGTTGTTGTTTTGTTATTTTTCCTTTCTAATTGTGTCCCTAAGCCCTGGTTACTTTCCTTTGAAGATGTGTGTATTGGGGGGAGAGTGAGGGACGCAGTTGTAAGTGTAGGCGCAGGATGGTGGACCTGGTGGGGAACGAAAAAAAGAAATAATAGTTGTATGGCCACACATGATATTTTAGACCATCGCGCTGCATGATTTGTGTTAAAGCAACCTATTGAGTGGCGGCTGACTTCTGTAGGCCTCTGATGATAACATATATTCTTCGAAATGAGAAACCGTACATTCGATGAATCATCGCCTGCAGTTTTCTACAACGCATATTGAGCATCGCCATTTATGCCAGTTGCGTATGGCTATATGACATGAAGAAAGTGCCCAATAAGTTTTTTAATAACGTGGATCGGCCTAAAGTGAGATCATGTATGTGCAGATAGAGTTTTATTCTTAACATGGCTTATGCGATATTGAAAACATGCACAATAATTCAATTGACAAGGAACGCCGCCGCACACCACCCTTTTGCCTACTGCACGTCATTCGACGAGTGAGATATCAACAGATTGATTGATATGTGGGGTTTCAACGTTCCAAAGCCACCATATGATTGACGGACGCTGTAGTGGAGGGCTCCGCATATTTTGACCGCCCGGGGTTTCTTAACGTGCACCCGAATCTGAGCACATGGACCTACAGCCTTTTCGCCTCCATCGAAAATGATTGGATCCCGCGACCTGTGGGTCAGCCGCCAAGTAACTTAGCGGCTAGGCCAACGACGCCGGGATGCTCTGCTACGTCTGTGCGGGCTTTTTTTTCATTGATTTCACGAATGATTTGAACACATAGGATGCTTTAAACATCAACAGCAAGTATACTATCGCGTTGTATGTTTGTAGCGGGCAAAGTAGGTCTGGACTGCTAAAAACACTTCAGGGACTATTGTGCTCACATCGCCCTGATTGCGTGAGAGAGCTCTACTTCTATCAGCACTGTCAATAGCTTGTGAAACGGATTATAATTCGCGAGGATGGCAGGAGCGCAAGAAAACGATTATGAATTTCTCATGATTGTATGTGTCTAGGATAAATTATGAACGCTTTGTAGCCCTGTGCGCGCGCACTTATGTGGGAGAGCCATGAACTGTTCTGGTACACCCAGAATAGGGGAACGTCTTTCTAAAAAAAAAAACAGTTGCCCATTTGAGCCCTATGCACTCTGCTACGGGAAAGCGCTAACCTACCCAGGGGAGAAATAGACATGTGCTTATAAAAAGGGGTTAAAGTTTTAGAGTAATAGGTACTCTACTGTGGGTGGGCATAAAGCCGTCCCATGCTTGTGTGTTTAGAAAAAGGGGGTAACGATTTAGAGTACTATAGTTACTCTATACTATATATGGGAAAGCATATAGCCGTTCTGTGAGCCTCACCGTGACTTGACGAGGCCCTCTTGTTATCTCTGAAGCCTGTGTGTTTAGAAAAATTGGCGAATGATTTAAAGTACTCGGTACTCTACTATGGGAGAGCTGAAAGCTGTCCGATTATGAAGTATGTCTGTGTTTAGAAATATGTTTAACGATTTCGAGCACTTCGTACTCAACTAAGGGCTGAGCCGTCCCGCAACTTGACAGTACTTCGCTTGATCATAAAGCGTATGGAGCTACGTCTGTGTTTAAACAAATGTTTAACGATTTCGAGTATTTCGTACTCAACTATGGGAGAGCACTCAGCCATCCTCTTGGCGTGAAGAAAAGCGCGAAGCTTCACGCAAATGGAGCTATGTCTGTTTTTAGAAAAAGTTGTTAACGATTCAGTACTCGGTACTTTACTATGGGAGAGCTGAAGCTATCTCTGAGCCTGTCGCGAATCATTAGGTGTAGGTTACATACCAAGTTAAAGTGGGAACTGTATGTGAACCTAATGTTCGACAGCCACGCCAATAGATATGGTGTACTTCCAAGCATTCTCTAACTTTTAGCCATGATTTAATAATACTAAAAATGCAAATTGAGCTGAATTGCTATTTAGCATAGGTTACTCATTTCTTTTAGCCTAATATGACCCAGTCACGAATATTTCTATTGTAGCGCATGCCACGCGGCATTTTTCATTGAATGTCGAAAAGCGGGAGCGAAGAAGCTCCTCGGCGGAAATTTTCATGTGCTGGTGGTGAACCTGATTTACATAGTCACTGCACGTATTCTGTGGAAAAGCTCCGAGTAGTCGGGCGTTCTTGGCTTGGGGAAAGGGCGGGAGAGGAGGAGGAGGGTCGGCTCAGTCTGAGGCTCCGCTTTCAGCAGCCGCTCTGCGCGCCTGCTAAATCACTCAGCTGATCTTCCAGGTTCTCGCTGACCAGCAGCTTCTCCCCTCGCTCCGCTGTCCGATTCTGTGTTGGTTCCAAGGCTGTAATGCATGACGTGACATTTCCATGAGACGTGGTAGAGGCTATAGCTTTAGCTGGGCACCACGGCTAGTGAGTAGCAGCGTTACTGATCGTTGGCCTAGTTGGTATACTTGCTTAATTACATGCTTTGGCCGCTAATAACACAAACATAAAGGCACCCTCAACGACAAGCACAAGCCGCTTGTGCTTGTCGTTGAGGGTGCCTTTATGTTTGTGTTGTTTGCGGCCAAAGTATGTCATTAAGTAGCAACGTTACTAGAATAAACTCAGGTTCAAAGCTCCGCCTGTGAGGTGGGTCACGTGGCGGTCCCAAGAACCAGTGGCGCTGCAGTCATATTTTGCTCCCGCGGCCCGAGGTGCATATGTTGTGATCGGCGGCGGCAATGGCAAGCAGTTGCCGCGAATGGTGCACTCTATTCACACGTCACTTCTCAGACGTTTTTTTTTTTTTTTTTGGGGGGGGGGGGGGGGGGGGGCTGCGTAGTTTACTGTACGAAAACGCGTTTGTCGTGTATGAAGCGTACCGAGGAGGAGCAGATTTATCTACAGTGAGGTATACGCCAAGTTGCTTTGCGCCGGGATTCAATTGTGGCGACGGCAATGACGACTCCGCTTTGCCCAACTTGTTTGTTTATTCATTTATTGTAAGCATGGTTACACAGTGGCAGGGGCCAAGATAAAAGCTGCTATAAGCAGCGTTAGAAGCTCATAGATGTAGCCCTCGGTCTCTCTCGCCCTGGGGTTACGGACTAGCAAACCGACTATCGTAAAGAAATTTCCTGTCTATAGCCTTGCACGTTACCCGAGAGTTCATAATTTTGTGCAAATGATTATTATTATTATTATTATTATTATTATTATTATTATTATTATTATTATTATTATTATTATTATTATTATTATTATTATTAATTTCCGGCACCAATTGGCGGATATAGCAGAGGTGACGCCATTGGTAATTATGTATATATTGTTTGACAATAATTACGTAACCGTTGAAACACAATTCCAAAGCTTGGACGATGCTTGAGCCTGACCTTCAAGAGCGATAGCGTGACCGGGCCCTGTGCCAATCACTTTCTGAATTACTATAGCCTATGGCTTCGGTCTCGGTGTATGCCTCAGCCGTGCTGTGTGGGAATGAACTACCGTGCGTGCAACACGGGCCTTTTCAAACTATCGTAGATTGTGTATTGAAAGTACAATTGTTAAGTGCGAGTTACGCCCTAATTGTTCCCTTTTTGCGAAACCGCGAATGGCCCTCTACGCGTGCCTATAAAGGCATCACGCGAACATGTGTGTTGAGCGCACTGTATATATATATATATATATATATATATATATATATATATATATATATATATATATATATATATATATATATATATATATATATATATATATATATATATATACTGGGCGGACCTTTAAAACACCCACTTGTTGCACGTTTCACATGTTTTGAAGGTGAGCGCGATTCTACACGCTTCTACACCATTTATTATTGACTGCTTTAAAGAGATATCCCTTCTACTCAATGAACGAAAGAAGCGTGACAATAAGGCCGCGTCTTTTTTACAAGGAAAGTTGTTGCGAGATCACAATTCGTGTCTCGCACAGCACCGTAGTTGTCCGCTGCCGGTGTCTGTAGCCACGTCGCACGAAATTGGGGAAAAAAAAAAAAACCTAGTACCAATGGCACAGTGGGGCTCGCGAGCTCGGGTCGCTGCGTACAAGTCGAGTACTCTACCACTGAGCCACGCCGGTGCTTGGGACTAGCTGGCAAACTTGCCTCAGGTATAGACTTGATGTCGGGAAAGCAATCGCGTTAATACGACTTATAAAGCGTTTTAACAGAGCCAAAGAGCAACCAGTCGTCGCACAATGCGAATAGCGTATACCGAGTCGCTCGTCCAATACTCCAACCAATTAGAAAGCTCGTTCTTGTGCTATACTGATAATTCCGGTCGGTGCGTGTACCCACTTCAGGCATGATTCGTCATCGTTGTCGGCCACAGCGAAAGAACGGCCTTTCAGAGCGCTTTCTAAACACTCATTGGGTAACTGCTGCAAGCACACTTGCAGAGAACCCACCATGGCAGAGAACCCACCATATCCACGAAGTGAATGATGATGAGTGGGCGAAGCTCCGGAGGTAAACCTGGTAAACCATGAATCCTCTGTACATTTTGCCCACTCGATTTTATTACATCGCTCCCCCTAGCGTACGTCGCCGCACTGAATCGAACGATTGCCTTCAACCAATGACACGCGTCATATGTGACATCATTCCTATTTTATAAGATCTCGCGTCTTTCATCAACTACAAGTACCGCTTTCTAGTTTATAACATCTTGCATCTTTTTATCATCAGCTACAAGTACCACCATCTAGTAAACACTACAAGAACTAAACGAGAGGTGGCTACATACAGGAGACGGTACCGCCATCTAGTGAACACTGCAAGAACTAAACTAGAGGTGGCTACATACAGGGGACCGTACCGCCATCTAGTGAACACTGCAAGAACTAAACTAGAGGTGGCTACATACAGGCTACATGGGACGCACAGCCCACGCCCTAAGGAGCTTCGTCCCTAAAATAATTTCTGGGTAGTAGGCCCGCATTCGATATATGACATTCATCGTCATTCTTCTGAGAAGCGTGGTATCCGCTAAACTATTGTGAGGAATTTTGTGCTAGTTGTTCATGCAGTTGCCGGAGGCGATTATGAATTATGCCTGAACTGGGTATGCGCCATAGCTTATAGCTGAACAAAAAAATGGGCAGATTCTACGTACAGTGGCAATCGATGATATGCGAAGCACGATTGAGGAATGTTGATATGTCACTTTAAAATTAGCACAACGTTACAAGGTGTAAGTAAATGATGCCGGACATGACTTCCGTGTCACAGTTAACATGTTTGGATGGGTCATTTACCTTCGTCATATATTCACGTCACGTGATATACCCAGTTCAGTATATGTGGAGCTAGTGAAACGGCCGCGAGCATGCTAGCGTGGTATGTTGTCATGCTCTTACATGACACGTGTGTCAGGATTATTATGTTTGCACCAGTCATAAATTTCGTCATCCATTGACGTCACGTTACAACGCATTTCGAATACGTAGAGCTAGCAAAATGGTCGCGAGCGCGTCATTAGAAAGTTATAGTTTACCGTTAGCGTGATAGCGTAAGGTAATATAAAGGCGTTACCGTGCAGGAAACGTTCGTTGTGGGCAGCGTCTCATAGTTTAACGGGATAGCGTTTACGTGGTTTATGTGCCCCAGCTGGGATGATGGCACCACCTATAAGATGGTTAGTAAGCTAAACAGTGAAAATGAAAAGAAAACGAGAATGTTCGCTTATGCAACCGCGTGAAGTTCTTCTTAGAAGTTTATTTTAGTAATAATAAAAGTAAATAAATATGAACCACGCACAATACGCGAAAACATCTATGTTGCCTATTTGTTTACATCAATCTTGTAGTTAGGCCTAGACGCGTTCGAAATGGGAAGCTATCTCAAAAACTACGCCAACTTATCCGTAATACTCGGTCATGGAAGCTAACTGAAGGCAAGAGAAGCCACTTGGAACAGTCGTTTGCTGCGAACAAGGTGAATCTTTCAACAACTGCGCCAAAATCACTTCGAAGCGGGCGTCCGAGAGCGCTGCCATGTTAACGTACACTATACGTACACCTACGCTACCACGGTAACGTGAAATCTGAAAAATACCGCGCTTACGGGAAGCGGTATACGGGTGACGTACGTATCTGCACATGCGCACTTCGATTCCGGTATCACGGTACACCCGGCAACCCGGTAAGCCCGGTACACTATAACTCTCTATTAAGGGCCCAATATACTACAATGTAGCGTTGATGCGCGCGTACGCTGGGCACGGTGACACTACGTTAGCTCAGCAAAAGACACAGCGGAGTACATGGCAGTGCGTCTTGGTTCGACTTCCCAAGCTCCAGACCAAGCGACCAATGCCGGACAATTTAAGAGTTCTTGGGAACGTGGTTCTTCCTGAGAAGGTTGCTTTGGTGCTCAAGAATGGACCTAAGTTCAGCGTTGTTCCTAAGGTACCAGCCCACGAATTGCTTGTCCTGAACCGTGGCATTTCCCGCAGTGCTGACGAAAAAAATCGCGAGCGCTGCCCGCTTCAGGGTGTGGAATCACTTTTGCGGAACCGTAGAAATGACCGTCCCAAGTTGACCACAGGCGGAGTTGTCTCGTACTTCAAGGAGCATGAACTTTCCCTTCTTCAGGCAGACAAAGAAGGCGGATTTGTGGTCATGTCCACTTCCAGTTTCCAGGACAAAGCAAGTTCTGCTATTATGAAGAGTTTTGAGTCTACAACTGTAACAGCGTCAAAGGTAAAACGTCGTGCTGTTGAATTGTGCAATAGATTTAATTTAACTAATCTGGCTAAATCAGTTTTTGAATGCAAAAAAACTTCCTTGCAAGTGTTTTTCAATGTAAAAACGCACAAATTTGACATGCCGTTCAGGTCAATTCTGACAGAAAATGGTACTTGGCAGCTGCAAGTGAGTCGCTATCTGTTGAAAAATTGAAATACGTTAGTGTTTGTAGGTCCTTTTACAACAAAAAGCTCCTGTGACGTCATAGATTTCTTGAAAACCAGAAGTGACATCAGTTATTGTTTTTCAATTGTCGTTGAGGATCTTTTTTATTCAATGCCTCATAATGAACTTTTATCTTGTGTAAGGGACTGTATCGAGGAACATGGGGGCACAACTTTTATCAATACCTCTGGCGTATCTGTTTCCAACCTCATGTCCCTTTTAGAATTTTACCTTCGTAGCACCTTTGTCTCTTTTAATATTGGGTTGTTTATTCAACGGAAGGGCATTTGTATTGGCTCCTGCGTTGCACCTGTCCTTTGTAGCATTTTTTTGGTGTCTATTGATTGTGCTTTAGAAAGTGCTGTTGATCCAGGAAAAGTCCAAGATGTTTATATATGTGGACGATTTCCTCGTGATTTTAACTTCTACTAACCCTGTAACGCACTCTAGTGAGGTAGATTTGGTTTTAAACCTGTTCCGACAACATGGAAAAGGCTTGATTTTTACGCATGAACTGACAATTGACGAAAGCTTGCTGTTTCAAGATATTAACCTGACTCTGGGCGAGGGTCATGTCTGTTGGAAGTTCAGCCCTATAGAACGAGAAAAATGACTTCTTTCTTATGATTCTGCACATTCTAAGGTGGTGAAGAGGTCTATAGCTGCTATGTGTTTTCGTTCTGCGCTGTTCAAGTCATGCCAACACACAGTGTTTCATAGTTCTTTCATTCAGGTATCGCGGCTCACTGCAGCCGGGTTTCCTTATTCGGTCTTAGTCAGTGTGTCTGAAACATTGCTGCAGAGGCTCAAGGGGGAACGCAGGAGGCCAGAGCCATTGCAAGGACAGAGGAAAAGACCGCATGTTGTACCATACACGCACAAAATCTCCCAGAACTTGAAAAAGGTTGCAGATCGGCCCCATGTGCCAGTGGTTTTCTCTGCTCCAAACAAGCTTTCAAGGCTCTGTGCCCGCATTTCTTCAAGAGGTGCCAAGGTGGTGTGTGATAAGAAGCACGTAAAGCTGTTCCTGCGTTGTGCTGTGGGCACTGTTTATGAAGTTCCCCTGAGCTGTGGCAAGGTCTATATAGGCCAGACAGGGCACTGTACAAATGACCGTCTAAGGGAGCATGCCTTATCAATTAGGAATGGAACAGGGTCTCATTTGCCCTTTCACTGTGCTTCGTGTGGCTGCACGCCGCAGTTCGATCGCACGCGAATACTTGGAAGGAGCCGGGATGCGCTGGCGCGGGAGTTACTCGAAGCCTTTCACATAATGAAGAAAGGTGACTCGTGCGTTAGCGTGTCTTCAGTTGTGTTACATAAGTGAATTCCAGCTGTTGGATCTATATGCACTTTAGTTGGGTGCTACGAAGTGTCTGTCGGTTTTTTTTCCCTGGTTTTTCCTCGCATTTGTCGCGCAGGCTTGGATGTGTTTGGTTTTTCTGACGTCTCTACATTAGGCATATCTGTTTGTTGCTGGTTCCCAGATATCATGTTTGCAATTATCGGTTATTACAACATAAAAATGTTCATGCCTGCACGTGCGGTGAATGAAATAGTCTGCACATCTCCTTCAAGAGCCTATATATTGTGCATGCTTCGTGAAAATAAACTTAGTTGTGAGTTGGCGCTCTTTCTGTCTCGTCTTTTTTTTTCTCTTGGTCAACCTTGCGCCACGTATTTCAGCCTATCACGTTCAACCTTTAAAGGCGTAGCTTAACGGTCCCCCAGATTTTTCGTTCCTTTTGGTGTGTGAATCCACTCTCGAACTTTTTCCCCCACTTGACGAGAAGCACTTGAATAACGTTTAGCGCCTTCTGCTTTACCAGTTCGAAAAAAAAATCACGCGCACTCGGCAACAATTCGACCAGCTCGGGTGCCTCCATGTTTGGAAAAGGCGGCACACACCACCTCGCAACAAGCTTCCGCTAAGATACGTCCATGCGGGCTTTTTATATTGATTTCACGAGTGACTAAAAAAGTTTGGATGCTTTACAACATCAATTCTGACCATATAATCCTATTTGTGTCTTTGTAGTGTGCAAAATAGTTCTGGATCGCTAAAATACTTCAAGGACTGTATGTTTTGCTGTGCTCAACGGTCCGACGAGAGAACTGGCACTGCCAACAGCTTGTGAAACAGACAGAGTGTATTTCACGAGAGTGACAGTTGCGTATGAGCATTATTGTGAATTTGTCATGATCGTAAAAGCGGCAGTGCAAATGTTTGGAACCAATTTCGAACCCTTTAGAGCACTCCACGTACTCGGGCATGAAGAGCTTTAAGCATGTTTAGAAAAAGTGTTCAACCATTTAAAGTATTTGGTGCTCTACTATAAGAGAGCACAAAGCCGTCCTAGTCACAACTGTGTCACAGTATAGCACTTCTGTGAAGAAGAGCAGGATGTTTAGAATGAATGTTGGATGATTCAGAGTATACACGATGTACGCTATACTACATGAGAGCATCAAGCTCTCCCAGTTTCAGCTTAAAGAAGACAATTTTCGAGTAGAATATGTGTGTTTAGAAAAATTAATGATTAAGAGTACTTGGTACTCTACCATGGGAGAGCTGAAAGCCGTCCCATGGTGTGAGGCCGCATCGATAAAAATCACTTCAGTGAAACAAAGCGACCAGAAACAATTAACTATTTATTTAGAGAAATTTATTCTCACGAACAGCGAACATCATTTACAATACAACAGAACATCGCGATAGAACATAACATCCACAGACACACAAAAAATTGTTACGAAAAGGTATGTTTATATACGTACACAAAACACGTACAACATACACAGATACACAAGAATTGTTACAAACAGATATGTTTACATATTCGCATTACATGGTAAGCGAGGAACACGCAAATGAACCATAAAAGATCTATATGTTAAGTATTCACGTAGTATTTACAAGGTATTTGTGCGAGTACTAAGCGAACATTAGCCTAGCAAAAACCAGGCAGGCCGAAAAACAAGCTTTACACGTCTCTCGCAGAAGAACAGAAAAAGGACATGTGTTTACAAAGAGTGGTTAACGATTTTAAGTACTTGGTACACTACTATGGGAGAGCATAAAGCCGTCCCACGACAACGAGCCAACTTGTCACTTCCTGAAACAAGACGTAGTGTGTACGGAGCAAAGGTGGACGAGAATGGCTTGTGAACTTCGTGTTGGACAGCCACCACAAAGTATCTGGTGTGCTCCTACAGATTCTACACCTTTTCGCTGTGACCTAATTGTATCGAAAGCGCAAATCAGGCAAACTAATCTGACCTACAAGAAGCTAATTTCTTTCAACCTGGTTTAGTCCAGTCTTGGAAATTCCTATTGCACCTTATACCATGCGACTTTTTTGTTGTTGGATATCAAAAATCGCCGAGGCGTTTCTCGGCGGAAAATGATTCGGGTGGTGATTATGAAAAGCTTTTTACTTGCTGATCAAAGTATTCTGCGGAGAATCTCCGAGTAGTCGCATCATTTTGGCCTGACGGAGGAAGAAAGGGGGGAGGGGGAAAGCTGGCGCAGACCATAGGCTTCACTTGCAGCTGCCGCTTTGCGGGCCCGCTCGATGAGACTCAGGTGATCTTCCAGGTTATCGCTAGCCTCGTATCTTCCACCCCCCCCCCCCATCACTCCCCTGTGAGATTTTGTAATGGTGCTAAATCTGTAATGGCCTAACATTCCCTCGTGACGTTGGGCGAAGTAGCTTTAGCTGTGCACTATACGGGCGGGTAGTATAGAGTATAGGCCGAGGGACGCATTTCAAAGAGGGTGTGCACATTTGGAAACGTACCGGTTTGAATTTGCCTCCAGCTGACCCAAGCCCTTTGTAATGGTTCAGGATGGCCAAATAGTCGCTGCGGGAATGCTGGAAATGCTGGGTATATAGTTCACGGATTTGACTAGTCTTGGCGCTTGCATGGCTCGAACGCGCTTGGGGCTTTGTTTATAACTATGTTTTGGTTTTGTTTACAACAAAGTAATGAACCGTTGTGAGGCTTCGTAAGATTGTTTGAAATAATCAGCCAGGAAGGGGCAACGTGGTTACAAGCGAAACCGCTAAACCTTTTCCGAATTTCGTCTTGTGGGCAAAGCGAATTCAGACCATGCGGAACCAAAGGAACGAAGATTAGAAAAATCCGTGCACTATACCCATAATTTCCCCATGATGCGTCGTGCGTTGCAGCTCCCATGTGCACTAGCGCCAAGGGTCCCCTCTGGGCCATTTATTAGAAACTGTATGTTTAAACCAGCTTAAAGGTTTCGCCGGAAAACTTCACGGCTCGGCAACTTCTATTGCTATTGCTGTATGGAGCTCATTCACTGCCCTAATGGTTTAGGACGGCCGAATAGTCGTGACGGGAATGCTGGGTATACTTCACAGCACCTTCTACGGTTCTTGTATGATAGAAAAAAAGATATATCCTGAAATGTATATATGTCGGCACCAGACGTTAAGCACCAGACACATTTTCAGTCGAAGCTCGTTATAACTCGCCCACTTCAGTGACGGTCTCGCACGTGGAAAATCCGGCACCGGTGAGTGGCCCTCGAAGATGCGACAATGGCTTGCGTTGTTTCACGAACCGATTTCCAATAATCAATACTCTCTCAATCGTGCACTTTTTCGGCAATCAGTCATTACCGACATGAAAACCTGATCTATTGAGTTCCTTTGTCGTTGCACGTTGCCAGCTTTCGTTGTTGCGTGGATATGATCGGATGACCGTCGTCCACGCTACAAGCAACTGAATGCTAGGCCACGGGAGCATTCGTTTATTTAGTCGTTTAATAGAGGTCACTGCAAGAGCACCAGATGGTATAGGTTAAGCTGTATACTTTAGATAACTTCAGGTGGCTGAAATTATTCGGGGTCCACGTTAGACTGAGTGCTTCATAATCTCATCGTGGCTTTTGGACGTAAAAATAAGTAAATGCCAAGCAAAATCAAGCAAATTCTGAAGGCCCACAGTTGGCTATGGACCATGTCTATATTTATTAGTGCGAATGGTAACTTCTGCGGGCAGGTTTTCCGAGCTTAGCTATTTTCGCTGCAATTCGGCCATTTTTTTTTTTGTCCCGGTGGCGAAACGAAAAATGCCTTCGATACCTGTCTACTCTTTAGTATACTGTCTTGTTTCCTCAATCGAACCAAGCTTCGACGAAAGGGTCGTGGTGTTAGTGTGTCTGTTCTGTGCCGGGCACTCCCACAGCACATGCGGAAGCGTAGCCGGGTGAGTGCCACAGCAGCGGCAGCGTGAGGTTGTGTAGACGTCCGGGAATATGAGGATGAAGGCGGGCAGGTGAGGGATACGTGTTTGTTTGAAGTAGACGCTAAGTGCTGGCCCGGTTGAGCTTGGGGAGAGGTGGGGGACAGGCTCGGCGTTTCCAAATCACTATTTGGTTAACGTCGCGCTCACTGACTTATTATTATGGGTTCTAAAAGCATGGCCGCTAACGCATGTTTCCAGCTTGCGAAATCGGATCGGGCACCCGTATTACGTAAAATTGCAGGCTTTTAAATGCGCAGCTGCAAGCCTCGAAGAAAACTGAACTTTTGCACGGGGCCTCGTGTTACAGATCGCCCACTGCGAAACCCGAATTTAAATCGTAATTGGAATGGGAGAAGACAATCGAAAGCGCTCCTCGCAGTGAGTACATATTGATGACAGTAACGGATTATTTTGAGATTTTCTTGTGCTATACCCTTTAGAATTTGGTACGAATAGTGACACAAGAACAGTAACTACTCAAACTTTATTATCAATCAATAAATGATGGCGTGAATGACTACTATACGTGAATCAATGTGATTAACCAAGCGACCACGATCTTGAGAACATGCAGTCATGGTAAACTCCTTTTTTGTTGTCCCCGCGGGGTTGTTACCTTTAGGCTGCTTTAAAAAAAAAAAGTCAGATGAGGTTCTTGAAGAAGATATTCCCACAAAGCCTTACAATGTAGGGTTCGCAGCGTTTGCGTAGTTTCTGTGCGTATACGCTACATTAAAGGTATAGCGAGCGTTACCTAAGTGACTCACGCGTGACGTACACGTGCAGTGGCACTGCAGAATGCTAACGCAAAGGTCAGCGTACTCGATTCTATAAAACCACCACCTTTAGCAGCTCAAGAGACATTGTTATCCCGCAGCGAATAATTACTAAAGTCAGTAGTTTGTGGCTGCATTTCAACAATTTTTCATTTGCAGAAATTTGTGTGCTACTTATTTCGAATTTCACTGAAGTATTTGTCCTTGCGTCATAGAAATAATGATGACGGCATTGTTCTCACGGACATGTGGCTACTTTCGGCTTCTTTTACTACATTTTGGCTCAAGTTGGCTATAGCTATTTCTTTACAGTAGTTTTCCCAATTTTTATGCTAGTTTTAGTTTTTCGACAACCCTTCTCTACGTGCAGGGTTAACCTCTTTGATCGCACATAACGTGCAAGCTCTGCAGTAGTTGTCTAGACATTTGAAAAAAATGAGTGGGCTCAGACATGAAGGTTTTAAGCATTTTAATGACATGGACTCATTTTTTTTCATTCGTTAATTGATACTTACTATAGCAAGCTCATCTTCTGTACATCAACTTCTGTCTTTCTAAGTTTACGTCAGTTTTATCTCAGTGAATTGATTTCTCGTCACAGTTGTCATCTACCGAGGACGTGTAGCTAATAATATTTCAATGAATGCAAAATTCTTTTCTCTTAAACTTCTGATCAGAAATAAGCAGTTTTTTAGCAGTCTTTGATAAACTTGTCTTCATGAAGCTTTCTTTTTTAACTCCAGCGAATGGGAATATGTTTTTTTAAGTTAAGTTCTTCTGCCAGTATGAAATCTAATGCGGTGGTCGCCTGGCTGGCACAAAACATTCCGGACACTTTTCATCTTCCTGCAAGTTGACGATAGGTTAGCTTAGGTTAGGTCCATTGGTTTTTCACTCTTCCTCAAAAGTGAGAGACCGGCTTAAAAATGTTCCTTATTCCGGCGAATCCACTGAGCAGGCGTTTCGAAATGTTTCAGCAACTTTGGCTGCCTATGCTTGCCCAATTTCTCAATACCGCCTGTTAACTTGTTAACAGTGAGAGACAAACATCACATTCGTGAACCTATGGGCAGAGAGAATTTCATTGCATTCTCTTTTTTTTTTTCTGTAACACGATCACAGAGTGCAATTCTCTTCCTTGGAATAGGATTCCGGAATAAAATTACCCTTTCGCCCTGACGAGGTACGAAACCTCTAACTGACGTGCTCTGCTTTAGTTATCTTCAACAGTCAGCCGTTTCTACATTCGATATGCATACATAATTCTGTATTTTATGTTTTAGTAACATGTACGCATGCCAATAGTCATACAACACAGTCACGTTACACCCGCAAATGTTGTTCAATAGGTTCAAGAATACGTGACTCTGTTGAACAGCATGCACAGGTCGGTGGTTAAGACACATAATCATGTTTAGGTAAACACAGGCTCCTTAATTCTATTGACAATATCTCCACCACTGCGTTAGTTTATGTAGCTTGATAACATAGTTCTTTCGTGAGAACTTAGAACATAGCGTTCAATCTTTCGCCGATGTTTCTTGTCTGTGCTGCGTTTTATATCGCTCAATGAATTCGCAATGCTACACAAACGGGTCATACGTTCAATGCTTCTCCACAAAAGTAGTTGTCTTAAAAAATGATTTTTTTTTTGTTTCTCTTACAGATGGCTTATTGGACTGTGTTCATTCACCCCCTTCGTGGCTGCTCCTGGAGGCAACGCATGACGTCATCCAGGTGAGACGATACGACATCTTTGTCCACGCTCACCACCTAGCACAAAAAGAAAAAAAAACGTAACGTTCCTTCGGGAACATCTAAAAGATCAGTGATAGACTACTGCATATACTCTCAAGTTGGGCTCTGATCGCTGAATATCATCCCTGAGCTCGTATTGACTCCATCCCTCGCCGTGGTATACATGTGCACGTCTCCTCCATAACGCGACGCCCATGTGTGTGACGAAAGCGTATCCGACAGATCACACCCGATCCCGCATTAGAAGCGGCCCTCCTTGTACACACGTGGATGTGTGCGAGGTGTAACACGGTATCCCACGGGCGCGCAACGAATATGGCATGAATTATGCATGGCTCTCGAATAGAGAGACTGCAGACAACCCTCCCTCCGCGTCCTCTTCGGCGAGTCGCCGCCATTGAGCGACACAGGGCGTTATGCGAGACGCCGTGATACGGCGGTAGGTGCCTCCCATCTCTTTATACATACTATAGAGTAATAGAATGGAGCTGGGTCCAGGGCGCCATTGTCTGGGGCATGTGGAGTTCCCATCACGTTGCATCGGCCCCGCGAGATGTCTGTTGAGCGAGTGAATTTGGGTGGACGTGAAAGAGGGCGAGGGTGAGAAAGAGAAGGGTAAGATGACAAGCGGCAAGCCATACAGGAAAGCCCTGCTGGCTGGTGTCGACAGCGTCTGACAATGTTTTTTGTCGCTGTCCGCGACACGCCATCGCGCTCCCGGATTCTACCCGCAAAACCCATGCTGCTGTCGATTGTAATTGTCGGTGGCGGCCAGGCGCCGCGCCCGAAATGAGGCACGATGTGAGAAAGAGGGAAGACTGAGAGGGAGAAGCGATGGTGAAGCAGTGATCTTTGGCCGTGAGCATACTCTCTGTAACTGGAAAAGGAGACGCGAAAAGAGAGGGAATGGATTCCCGTGTCGGGAAGCTGAAAGGATCTGGCTTTCAGAATAGGGAAAAGGATCGGGGGGGAGACGAATGTAAGAGATGAGGGGAGGAGGAAGCGGCGGTGAAGAAAGCAAGGAAGCGAAGACGAAATCGGGGCACATATATAAAAGAAAGCAGAAACGGGGAGAGCCATCGTCGGGTAACGGCGGTGTTGTGCGGCGCTCCGGTGTGACGACGATTCTCGTTTCCGATTGGTTGGTTGGGTCGCCGGTGATGGCTTCCTCTCTTCCCCTTTCTATCCTGGTTTTGTGTCGTCGACGTGGAATTGCGGCTAAAGCACAGAGGAAAAGGAACGGAAATGGCGGCACTCGTTCGGGGGAGAAGGGCGTATAGCGACTCTGTTTTGATATCTCTAGTATCTATCTTCCTTTATTATGTGCTTAGCGTTCTCTCTCTATGGGGGGGAGGGGGGGTTGAACTCTCTGTACATATTTCTGCCCCCCTCCTTCTCTGAGGAACGCAAGGGCGAGAGGTGAAAGGGAGCTACGAAAGTATCCGCACGATAGATTGAACACGTTCCCGTTGTCAGCACCCGCCACGCGAAGCGCGGTCGTCGCCTTCACTGCTGCTGATGTGTATGTACCCGGTTGGTGGTTGATGTGAAGAGGGCTGATATGGCGCTCCGCAGCCGCGTCTCCCGCAGCCATGGGGAGGCTGCGATGCGGGATAATGGTGTTTGAGGACTCGTACGAACCCGCGGGAGAGAATAGAAAGAGAGGAGGGGGGAACTTTGCGAGGCTCTCGGGTCGTCGTCGTTGGCACTCTCGCGGTTTCGCGCACGCCAGCGCCCTCTGTGTCAGAGTGTGTGCGTGCGCGGTAGCGAAGAAGCCGAGCGTAGCCGGCTGAAGTCGAGAGTGTGGTTGGTGGCGTAGGCTGCGTGCGCGTCGGTGCTCCGTGTGCCGTATAGACGTGCTGTTAGCGTCAGCGGCGCTGCGTGAAAGAACGCGCCATCTGGTGGGGGGGCTTGCGTGGAAATTGAAATAAGAGTGCGGGTAACGGTGGCGTTCTGGTGCGTCGACACAGCAAGGTAGAGGGGGACTGCAGAATGGAAAGTGAGGGCGGATGGAGCTGAAGCGGGGTGATAGAGAAAATCACTTTCATTTCTTTTTTTTTTCTTTTTTTAATGCATGATGTCTTTACATTGCTATCTCTCGGTTTGTATATTGGTATCTTTGTTGCACAATCGAGTGACTCTAGATTGGACTCTGGTTTCTACTCGTCGTGCTGCCGTGAAAGAGATAGTTAATAGCAAACGCCGATTCGCATCTGGTCCTGCGCCGACAATGTCAGCTATACAGTGTGTCTCAACTATCACGCGGCAAGGTTTTAAAGACGGGAAAAGCAGAAAAAAAAAGGAAGAAAACAAATATGATTGGCGGAGAGGATTTGACCGATAAGCACTCTATAGATGAGCATAATGTTCACGCTGTCGAAACATTTTCGTGCAATCTTGCCTCATCGAGAGATTAGTGGCCATTTTTTTTTCTTCATCACGACTGTTTTCACAAGAGAAAACTGTGTATTTAAAAAAAAAGCACTGCATGTAAACAAATGTGTGCAAGAAAACAAACAGCCAACGCGTGCTCCCTGTTAAGTAGTTGTTTGACTTGACATCCGAGGGTCGCGGGTTCGAATACCATCCGTGGCCGGTCGCATTTTAGACTGAGGCGGAAACACTCGAGGCCCGCGTATAATTAGATCCAGGCACACTCTAAAGAACTCCAGGTAGCCAAAATCTCCGAAGCCCACCACAACGGCATCTCTTATAATCAGAACTTCGTTTGAGAAGTTAAACCCCAGTGATTGCAGATTGTCATCTTTGACTCGACGACCTTTCCACCGTTTTTATGAGCGGAACCACCGCACATCTTTCGTACTTGAAAGCAGTGCAATCGCAAAGCGTGACACAGAGGACAGTCTTCCTCGTGAATCACGAGTGACCTCCCACTGGCAATCTTTTTAGACAGTGTCAAAGTTCGCAAAAGCAACTTTGTCAGGAGCGCACGATTCCGGTTCCCAGCGGTTTTGCAGAAGTCGTCAATCTTTCCGCGTGCTTTGTTTCCCGTCTGTTTTCTTCTCGCATGGGAATAAGGCCGGATTCCGTATAGTCCTATCCCCCTCATTAGTTCCTGAGCATTGCCATGCGTCTGCACACTTGAACGTCCACGTGGAGTATAGGCATCATTTGGAGAGTCACATACATTCATATAGTAGCGCTCCCATCAATCACCGTGAGCGGCGCCAGTCGAGGAACTCACGAAACTGGCAAGAAAACAGGCATCCTTGCATCGGAGCACTACGAAGTACAATCGAACGTTACTGTATACCCAATAGACTCTCGTGCATGGTAGCACACGCTTATAATATATTAACATTCACGTATACGTTAATGAGCCACTAGACTATAGAGTGTATGTTGCCAGCTCCCCATCAGCGGTTTTTGAGCGATTAGTGCCTTACGTGTTCACGGTCTGTTGCATACGACGTCTTCATCGCGATCTCATTATGAGAGAAGGTTGTGTTTTTCGTTCCGTAGGCTCAGGCGTTCATCGGATCGCATAAACAGGGAGCTAGTTATAGGACGTACGGTATATAAAACAAAAACACGCTTTCTTTGGCACTCTTCCTCGTCTACAGATGCTATTCCTTAGAACACTACGCTCTCCTCCAAGGAAAGCAATTTTTTTGTTGGAATAATGACGCGGCCGTCTTTCGCTCCTTCTGCGTTCTGTGCGTATATGCAAATTACATTCAGTCGCGCGCTCTCTATTCGAAGCGTGTACACGCCTATCGCGGTAATCGTCTCCGCTCGAGGGACAAGACGAAGTCGTATAGCCGCTAGAGAAAGCAGACAAAAAGAAATAAGAAGGCAAGAGCAGAGGGGACGTGTAGGCCATTGCGAGCCGGAGCCAATCCAAGCGAGGAGAGGCAGACGACAGCGGCGAAAGAGCAGACGACACGCATCCTCCTGTTCATGGAGTTAACGCTTCTCAACGACCTGCAGCCGCTTAAGTTACGCCCACATGTTCGCTGTAGAACTCATCCGGGTGTGTGCACACGTACGCGGAAGACAAAAAAAAAAAAAAAAAACAAGCAGACGTCGCGCCTAAACTTACTTCTTTGTGTGCTTCTTCTTTTCGGTTTTACTGCCGATGAAGCTCTTTCTTCGCGGCCTCTTCTGCGTAGCCATGCCGAGACCTCGAAGTCACCTGTGATTAGCGAGAATAATGGAGGAGTTCCACGCCGAGATAACGAATCATTGTGCGTATGCATGGCAGCACGGGGGTTAGAGCTGCATAGAGTGGCTCCTTGTTGTACGCAGAATGCGTGCCAGCCGCACATTGGTTGGTTTTCGTGAGGCGCATGCGTGTGTGCGCAGCCGACCGATGGTCTTTTGTCTTGGCTCGTCTGCGAAATACTTGCATTTCACGTGCTCTTCTTACCTCTTCTTTGGTTGGTTTTGGAGTTCTTTTGTTTGGCTCGTAATGGTGTAGTATGGCCTGACATGTACGATGATGATTGGAACAAGGCGTACCTCGTTGTGTTTCTGCCTTTGGTCTTTCCCTCTCTCTCTCTCTCTCTCTCTCTCTCTCTCTCTCTCTCTCTCTCTTTCATGTATTGTTTCCTTAACCACGCAGAGATGGAGAGCCGGCGTGACGTTGAATATTAATTGCAATGCGGCTACCGGCATTTCGCTGCGCAAACATCGCTTCCTCGAATGCGTCCGCGGGATGCTTTCAGCGTCGCTGCCTTTGTTTACCGAAGGCGGGAACCACGTGCTCAAACTCGTACAAGGAAGAGCCGAGGTTTCGTTACGTATGCAATCGCTCTTTCGATCGAGCTTCTAGATTGTCAGGTGTTGTCATTTATAGTTCCCCGTTTTCGCAGCCGTAAGCTTCTATACACAGCTGCATGCGCAGCTGAATTTATTCCACGTTGTATGCGGAGGTATATTTGCAATGTCCACGGGTTCCTGCTTTTCGAGATGCCGTGGCATGACTTTGGCGAGTACGTTCAGGATAGGAGGAGTAGAGGTTCAAGAGAGGAAGACATGTTATACCCGGGGACAACTCTTCTTGGCAGTGCTTCGGGTACTGCAGAACTGAAATGAGCGCCTGTTGATGTGCCAAGAAATAGTACCAAGCCTTTTTTATTTCTTTCTATTTATTTCTGCTCAAATAAATACTGTTTCATTTATTATGACACTAGACTAGTTACGATAAGTCTTATAGGTAAATTGAAACCATCGCATACCTCAAGAGATTTTTCTTTTTCATTTCTTAGACGGTGCCATGCTTTCTTCACGCCTGTTCTCCGTAACAAACATTGCGTCCCTGACGTATAGGTTCAATCAATCAATCAATCAATCAAACAATCAATCAATCAGTTTATTATCATGTCATAAAAGGATGTTACAGGGAAAACAGGGAGGTTGGTTCATGTGCGACAGGGAAGTCACTGTTTAGCTCTGCAATACAAGTAAACTTGAAATGCTTCACTGAAACGCACAATAACACTTGATATGTATCTCTCTTCTATTCGAATTTTTACCGTATATAGCCATGAAAGCAGTAACGCGTTGAGCGAACAAAGCCGAAACTGGAACTGAAATCAAAACCAAGGTGCTAGATTACTGGCGTAGTAACAACAATGTGTGGAAGCCCTGCTTCCATAGCCTTCGCTCTACTGTCAGGATATGCTGTCCCAAAGTATTTCTCTGCAACCTTATATAGTTGGTAGCACGGCTCAGCGTCTGTGGGGGAAATCAGGGGATCAAAATCTTTTATTTTCAACGTTTCATGCATGAGATGTAAAAGGGGGAAAAGTCGAAACTTCTTCAGCGTGAC